>VYYJ01004252.1:0-13915 GCA_021029165.1 Cyphoderus albinus
TGAAAATGTACTGCGGTGACCTGTTCAAGTGCCCCATTGAGGAATTCGGACCGTTCGATGTTGTCTGGGACCGCGCATCTCTCATCGCCCTCGAGTACCAGTTCCGTCCCGCCTACATTGAAATGATGAAACGTGGTCTGAAGGGAGCCAAGGACTACCGATACCTCCTTCAATGCGTTGTATATGACCGTACAAAGTACCCAGGACCACCACGGTCTATGGATGCTGATGAGGTTGAGCAGTTGTTCGGGCCTTGGGCGGATGTAACCCTTCTGGAGAGCGCCTGGGGCAGTTTTGATCATTCTTGTCGCAAGGTGAGTGGAAACTGTGACAAGAAATTCCGCGAGGAATTCCACCTCATCATGCCAAAGTAGACTTGCAAATGATTTTATTCAATTACCTTACTAAAAGTTTAAATCTTAAATCCTTTACCTATTTAATAGTGTAGTTTAAATACCTATTTATTCAAAACCAAACAATTTTCGTCCAGAAATTGGTAATATTTTTGGTAGATTACTTAATTTAATACGATGTAATTTAATAAATGTATAATATAATTTATCCTTTAACAAGTCAATAAAAAATTCAAAAATAAAACGTACAAAATTGATTTAACTTGATGATGAATTTCTGTTGAGCTACGTATCGTTTACATAGATTTGGTGCTTTAAAATTTATAAATACCGTTACCGTACATATTACCAAACATAAAAATCTTAAACATCTTCAATCTTTACTAATTAATACAATGTTTATATGAAACGCTGTTTGCTTGCAATGCAATGAAGTTATACTGCAGTAGAAGATGTACACCGTCAAAAATAATATAGCCATTGTCAGCATTACAATATATACAGATCATTTTTAACCAAATATGCAGCGTGTTGTGTAAATGTTAAATACTGTAATTTTGCTTTTGCTTTGCGATCTGCATACATATATATAAATATAGTATTAACGAACCGTACCGTGTCATGTCGACGATCGTCCTGGACTGTAATGGTAAGCATCTCATTTTTACAAAATTGAAACTTCAAAGAAGTTCGTTTTCAACAAATCTAAAACTTTTACTACTTATTCAAGAAAGAATCATTCTAATTCTAATCGTAGTCGTAGGTAATCTCATGAAACCGCGAGTCACGAGGCTGATCTTAAGCGGAGATCAAAGGGCGGTTGAACCTTTCACTAAATACAACGACACAAGCTCCAATTCCAATAATTAAATGAATTCCTTTCACAGGAATGGTTATGACCGTTGATCCGTTAGTGGAATGCATGCACATGTGTACATCAATGTCAAAGTGGAGCAACAAAAGCAAAATTGCGACTTAGAGCAAAATAAAAGGTCGTCATTTGTAACGCACCGTACCCTCTAACTGTAAAGAGTCATCTTTGCATTTTCATTTACTCCAAGTAACCACATAGAAATTAGATAACACTGAGCATGACCCTCGCAATTTACTACAGTTAAATATTATGAAACTAAAAATTCTATCCTGTTTATTAAATGGATTTATACTTGATTGACCATTAGTAAATAATTATAACTTACAACAAAGCTTTTACATAAAAATTCAATTCTTAACTCAAGACGCGAATTGATGCAAAACCAATCTGTTTTAATTGTGATATGAAATGATAATGATAATGATTTGGCCCAATTTCATACGGAAAATGATTAAGATTTAATGAGCTTTAACACCTAGCCTTGCCAAATGAAAGATCACAGTGCATGCTCGATTTGTTTGCAAACATTTAGAAAAAGTAGGTAGATTTAACTCCAGTAATTTTCCTGTCCTCTGGAAGATTATACGTCAATTGCTTTGCATCGATAAGCAATATGTTACAGTTTGCATTGAATGAATGCCATGCCACTTTCATATCGACTTTTGCGAGTTAAGCTGACCTTTAAGCATAGCAGTGCAATCGATGCAATTTCTATACTCATAGGTAAATATGTGCATAAACAATTTAACACATGTCCGACTCGTTAGGAGTTCCTGGATTCGATTGATGTGATTCATGATTCTCTCGAGTGCAGAAGGTGAACGCCAGATAAGATTAGTCCAAGGTACGAGTATGCTATGTAGAGCATAATGGAAGATTCCTTTCACTTATCATTATTATAATCTTATCCAGGCAGGGGGTGTGTGGCGCCGGCGTCAGGATCAATTTATTCCTTGTGCAAATTTATGATTTGTTTTTATTTTTTATTATGTAATGTTATAATCCGTATATGTTATGTAATGTATGTACATATGTAGATGTACAATCCGAAAATACAAAAATTGCAAATTTACGTAAAAAGGATGTACGTATTTAATGAGATTAGAATTTGTCAAATTTTGTGGGTTTAAACTTCATTTGCAATAATACTTTCCACTAGAAATCCCAATCTTGATTTGTTTGCAAACATCATACGTGGCTTTGATTTCAGTAATTTTCCTGCCTCCACCAAGATTACAAACGTCTTTCTTGTCATGTTACGTTCTGAACCGCATTAACACCAATAGACTCTAGTCATTCACTCGTCACGCATGCGTTTGGTACATGCTTCATTGAAAAGTTGCTCGACTCGACTTTCATGTCAGAAGTGTCACTGGAAGATCCCCTCTCATTCGCCTGACGATTGGTATGTGCCTTGATTGTGTCTGTATGACGCCGGTTTCTACTCATTTATCAATCTGCTCAATCTTTAGTCACTTCCAGCGGAAATTTACAAAACAAATAAAAATCTGCAAACGGAGTTATACAAATGCTCCAGGTCGGAAAATGCTATGCTCTGCAATCTGCAAATGCCTGTAATATTATACTGTTTTGCAAATTTTTTATAACAGGAATTCTGAAGATCAAAAGTCCGATGGCCACATATCATAATTACCTAAGAAAGACAGGTACAATTTGCAATGTAAATGTCATGATGATTTATAAAATGACAGCATTTTGTATATAAGATCCATCCCGTTCTCAACTCAGCATCACATCAATTTACAACTTCCACACAAATGACACATTTCTACATTTTCTGTTTACTTCACGTCTTCCAAATTTTGATCTACACCCAAATACTACTGATACTAAAATTTCAAAAATGGCGAAAGGTAATTTTTCAAAAAATAATCCAAACGAAATATTTTTTTTTTTCAAATTTCTATAATTCAAAACTTTGTATCTTTTAAACAGTTATGACGAGACAATTGCCCCTTCCCGCGGACTCCCTTGTCCGCAAAAACGTCGAGTACTGGGAGGACCGTTACAAGACGCGCCACTTGGAATGGCACATTGACGAGGTACATCCGCACCTGCTCAAGTATCTCGATTTGCTCACTAAGGAAGATCCAGCGGGCACCAGCAAGAGGAGATCTCTGAAATTTTTTGTACCCCTCTGCGGGAAAACCAAGGACATCCCTTTTCTACTTGCCCTGGGTCACCAAGTGTTTGGTGTTGAGTGTGTCCACTCGGTGGTGCAGGAGCTTTTTGAAGAGAACAACATGGACGTGATCTACGAGCCCGAGAAGCTTCTCTACCGGTCAAAGGACAACAAGATGAAAATTTACTGCGGCGACCTTTTCAAGTGCCCCATTGAGGAATACGGACCTTTCGATGCGGTCTGGGACCGTGCATCTCTCATCGCCCTCGAGTACCAGTTCCGTCCAGCCTACATTGAAATGATGAAGCGTGGTCTGAAAGCATCCAATGACTACCGGTACCTTCTCCAATGCGTGAAGTACGACAGAACGAAGTACCCCGGTCCACCGAGGTCAATGGACGCGGATGAGGTTGAGCAGTTGTTCGGGCCATGGGCAGA
The DNA here is from genome assembly GCA_021029165.1 of Cyphoderus albinus. Lineage (NCBI taxonomy): Eukaryota > Metazoa > Arthropoda > Collembola > Entomobryomorpha > Paronellidae > Cyphoderus > Cyphoderus albinus. The sequence goes on from VYYJ01004252.1 coordinate 3,809, forward strand.
TGTGACCTTCCTGGAGAGCAACTGGGGCAGTTTCGACCACTCTTGTAGGAAGGTGAGTGGAAACTGTGATAAGCAATTCCGCGAGGAATTTCATCTCATAACACCGAAGCCGAATTAATTTTTAAAAATAGCTGTGATTGCTGTGAACTACTTAAATCCATACCAAATTTCTATTTGTAGCTGAATTAACTTAATTGAGTGGATAGTTTGGTAGATAATTACTATAATTAGTTAATTAGTTATGTGCAGGTGCATTGTACTTGATTATGAATTTGAAATTTTCATGGAATTTATAATAAGGAATCTTAAAATAAATTTTTTATTAATTTTCAAATTGCAAACTTGCCGAACTTAGGCGTACCATGTCATATTTTTGAAAAAAATTGCGTTGATAAATACGGAGAAGATGTGTGGTATATGTAATTGTTTTTCATTAGATAATGAATAGACAAAGTAATTTGCACGCAGTGCAGTTGTCGAGTCAAGAGAGAAAAGTAGATTCGGATAGAAAGGTAAACATAAATAAATCGATTACCCAATGTAAATAACAATTTATTGTTATAAAATAAATTGATTATAGTACAATTAATGTTCTGGGTAAATAATCCTTCTACACTTTGTTAAATTGGTGATAAAATTAGCCCAACCCGAGTAAAATTTGAGTTTTCAGATAAGACTAGACTAGATCACACTTAATTGAATTGTTGAAAAAATTCCATCAATTTCAAATTTGGTCTGATTGTGAAACGTGAGTTCATAAATCTCAATGTAAATAATGAAGTGGTAGATTTTTGTTATATTTAAAACTACCCAAAACCTGGATGAACCGTAACCATTAATATTTCACTCACTGTGATTTTCCACCCGCTCATTCATCTCATTTATACCATCGGTCTCGTCTTGTCTCGTCTCTCGAGAAATCAGAACAAGCAGCAAGCAGTAAACGGACAAAACGCAACAAGCCAGAGCAATCAATGCGAGATTGTATTTCATTTATATTTCATGGTGAATGTAGCCAAAAAAGCCTCCTGATAACCGTTTATCTTCATACCCATTTCCTCTTTTTACTCGCTCCACTTATTTTTTCCGCTTTACGTCATTAAATTTTACTTTGCTTACTTACTGTACTTAGATCATACAATTTTATGATTCATACACACAAGACACAAAAGGTAAGTGCATGTCTGACGAGTTGAGTGAAGTTAACGACGATGTCGGGGATTAAAAGCAGACGCACGTTCCCATTTTTTCTATTTGTATTTATTTTTCCTTTTCTCCGTATTTCGGTTTTTTTGAAGAGCAATTTACTACCACTACGACCGACAAATTTACAATTCCAAAACTTGAAGTGTTTTGTTACTTTCAAGAAAAAGTGCGCATTTCGTTTCCAATAATAAACAGAATAGGAAATGAGGAAATGGTAAATTCGGAGGAAAGCTAATAAAAAATTAGCCCATCGCAATTAAATAACACAATTAAACTTATTGTATCTATACTTATACTTAAAGCCAAATGCAAGGATGAAATAAAGCGCCGTAAAAATGATTTTATTTTCAGCAGCCTACCTTTTGATTTCTCCGTATTTCAGATTTTTTGAAAAGCAATTTACTACCACTACGACCGACAAATTTACAATTCCAAAACTTGAAGTGTTTTGTTACTTTCAAGAAAAAGTGCGCATTTCGTTTCCAATAATAAACAGAATATGAAATGAGAAAATGGTAAATTCAGAGGAAAGCTAATAAAAAATTAGCCCATCGCAATTAAATAGCACAATTAAACTTATTGTATCTATACTTATACTTAAAGCCAAATGCAAGGATGAAATAAAGCGCCGTAAAAATGATTTTATTTTCAGCAGCCTACCTTTTGCGAAATAAAACTTCAAGCATGTTGCTTCATGATCTGAAATGATATGACATGGTAAGTCCTGGACTAAGCCCTTTTTTAATTTTCTTTTGTTTCTTTATTTATTTTTTGACAGTTTAATTTCTGCTTTTGGGATTCCTATTTTTAAGCTCTTTACCTACTTAATGCTAGCAGAGAAGCTGAGTAAGTACCATTATGGTAGGAATTTCTCATGATACCCCTAAAAATCTAAACTTTTTTTTTGCAAATTTTTGCGTCTCTTCATTCTAATTTCTGGGGAACCCAACTTTAACTAAAACTGCCGTTAATTTACCTGGAAGAGTTAGAAATGTCGAACGTCAAAAGTCACCGAGGACACTAGGTCGCAAAAAGTTGCAAAACTGGTTGAGCAAATTCAAGTGCGTACAGAAAATCCCATTGGAATTGGAATAGATCCGAGAATTGGAACAAAACTGGTGCAAAGAAAAAGAATAAAACTACAAATAAAAGCAATGCTCTGCTTCCAAAGAAAGGTGAGTTGAGTAAAAGTCGAATCAAATTGAATTACGTTACATCACATTATATTACATTATGTAACCGAAACGTTGCAATCAGCAGTGCTGAATGAGGTCGAATCGAGTTCGAGATCACATCCCACTGACAATTGAAAATTGCACTTTGACAAATTGCCAATTGACAGTGGCAATGACAAGTCAAGAGCAATTTACATTTCGGTTTGCCACTGGAGAATACTGGAATAAAAAAGATGGAACATGTACACAGAAAGTGCATTCTATTTTAGTTATCGATGACGCCCGTTGTTTGCTATACGGAATATGACATAACTATTGCAGGTTATTTTTTAAATTCTCTATAATTTTCTAAATAACTGTGTTGGATTTGGGTAAACTATCTGGTACTCAAAAACTATCGCCCAATGCTTCAAAATAGGAGCGAACAGCACCGAAATATCCCAAAAACACAAAACTTGCCAAACATTTTTTTCCTCCGTTTTCTTTTTTCTTGTTATGATGTACGACAATATTTTCTCAGTGTTTTTCTGACACTTGCCTATTTCTGTGTTGGTTTCAGTTTGAGTTTTCAATTTACCTTTTCATTTCTCTCTCAGTTGGGATAAATCGGAATACAGAATGGAATAGAAAATACTCGAAGAAAACTTAATCAAACAAAAAGTTTCAGTTTATTCCAGCTTTATTGGAAGCCGGGGTGGTCTTACTCAACTTTTAGTCCTAATACAATTAAACACTTTCAGTTTTTTTTTTGGAATTTGTGTGCCCTACTTTGTCGACCTGTATGTTTCGAGGTAAATCAAATGCTTTCCAAGGAACAGATTTTGTGTTCGAAAAACTGCAGAAATTGTCATCTTCATTGTCCACCAAAATTCTACCTGTCTTATACCTTCGTGATGGATGATGAATGATTCGGGCGAGTTGAGCTAATTAATTTATCATGTACATTTTACTAATTAACTCAACCTCAGCTAAAAACCGTAACATAACGCTGTATTGTGGATTTCCATTATTTTTTTCAGGGTACAGAAACGTTCCGAAAATGAACATGAAATCAGGCAGAATCCTGACGTCTGGTTATTGTAATGCACAAAATACGAAAGGTATCGATCGATGGACAAAGTGAAAATTAATGAAAATGACAGAAGTGAAAGTCGACTCGATCCATCATTTGGACTTTCACCGGAGAAAGCTTTAGATGAGATAAAAGGACAAAACAAAACATGGAATTGAATCTAAATAATCCAATGCCATATGGAATGAAATATATCAAACCTCTCTTGGCTAATTACCATGTAAATGACACGAAACCAAACCCAGATAAAATAAATATCAAAGGCCGGTGGAAATGAAAGTGGGTAGAGTAAAAATAAAACGGAATTCTAATAAAAACGGATAATCATTTAAAATTCAATTTATTTGACTTGAAAGAAACCTGACCACATTTCAATATTTCATATTTGTTTTTGAAGTGAGCTTTTCCGGAGTTTCCAGGCCACGGATTTCCGGATTCTGTAATAAATATCCACTCTAGACAAAATTTTGCTTACCATGTCGAATATCTGCGTGAGAGTAATGCCCACTTTCACTACCACACTTTGGTTCGCGTTCCTCACGGGCCTTACGTCTCTCTCGTAGCCACGCATGAGTTGTTGCAGCAGCAGCTTTTCCTGCTGCTCCTTTGGTTCCTGATGGTACAACATTTTCCTCAATTTACCAAGTTCTTCCGAGTTATCAGAATTTTCCGGGTCATCGCCACTTCCACTTTCACTTAAACCAAGGTCACTTTCACTTTCGGGAACTCGTGATCCCATGTTTAGGTGGCTAGACCCCGAATTCGAGTCACTGTGGGTACCACCGAGCGAACTGGAGCTCGAACTGGGCGAGCTCTTCGATGATCTAAGTTTTTCTTGGAGAATGGGCGTTGGCACTTCTCCGGCAGCAGCAATGTCCATGATAACTTCTGGTGCGTTACCATCAGGATTATCTAGATTATCGTTGTTATTATTATCGAGATTATCATAATTGTCCCATTCATGGTTTTGTGGCCCACGGTTCTGGAAGTGGTTGTGACTATGACGATGTTGATTATGGCTGTAGCTACTGCCTCCGGTCATGGAGGGAATGGAGCTGGAGCCCGACGAGGTTGAGCCGCCCGGGGAACCCCCGGGTGTATAGAGGAGACTCGACGTACCGGAGGAAATGAGTTGCGACGGGTTGGGGTTATGATGATTGTGAAGATGATGGTGGTTATGGTGTGAATCCCTGAGTTTCGAGGGCGAGTGGAGAAACTTCACACCACCACCAGAAACACCGGAGGAACGAACTTGGTGGTCAGAGGGATAGTAGTCATCTGGCAAAAATTGCGAGTCCGCGGGGCTAAGGCCGAGACCAAAGGTGGATTTATCTGGAGAAAGTCAAAATATTCCAATTACTTCCATTCGCAAAAAAAACCGAGCAGCTGACATATCAAAATATTTCCACTTCATTTTCCTTACACTTTCGCACATCGCACACGTTTTCATTTCATGCATAAAATGCAATATTTTATTTCTCTGAAAAGGCAGCAGGCAAGCGTTTCTAGTGAAAGCGAAAGCAAAAGGGAGTAAAATGAAGGACCTTTTTTTGTTATTGCGTGTGTCCCGGAGAAAAGAAAATATTAACTGGAAGTGGATCTGACAAAAGAAAAAAGAATAGAGAAAAGGAACATGAATCTCAGTTGAGTTATCAATTTTCCAGTCACTTCCACTTCCACTTTTATTCACTTTCTTTTCTTAAAGAAACAAAAAAGACAATTTTTACACCACAACGTAATGTAACACGCCGACCAACAAAATCCATCTTTTTTCCCTTATTGCAAATTCTTTTTTGTTTCTTTTCACTTGGTAGAAAAAAATGAAACAAAAAGAGACAAAAAGCGAGAACTTTCTCCTTGACAGGACGAAAGTATCCAGTACAGTGCCACTGAAAAAATGAAAACTTTTTCCAGACAATTTTTATTTATGCTGTTTCTTATACTTTGTTTCATGCATATTTTTACCTGCGATATTTTCACTTGTGTTTGTCTCGTCTGTCCGTCCCGTTCAAGAACTTTCTTCATGAAAAATTCCGACACTCCAGGATCATTTTAATAAAACTTATGCATGGTGCAATACAAATAAATGCAGACATCTAATCTATCAACGTTTCTACATGTTGCAACATTCTTCCACGTAAACTTTTCAAAACTCGAGAGAAAAGAAAATATTCAAAGAATTTTCGAAATAAAATGTGGAGTTTTTTAATAAGACAAATGAAAAGCGGCGAAGGCACACACATATGACATACCTACATATGTAAGATGACAGTGACAAAAAATTCTACAAAAGAATTCACACGCTTTATGAAACGAAACAAAAATTCCCCAAAAAATGATCTTTGTTTAATTAGCAGGAATACTTTAAAATGCTTTGTTAAAGTACTCTTTGAAGATGAAGTACCGTGTGACTTGGGACACAAAGGAAGTTTTAAAATGTGGAGGCGGAAACGGAGGTGCTGGAGACTCTTAAAAATGCTCGTTCTCAGATAGCCCCGAAGGTGAAAATGGAAGTAGGTGAAAGCACATTAGATTACAGATTACAATACAGGAAGAAAGCTGAGCCTATGGCGAAAATATGCATTAGCGTCTAAATTAAATAAAGTAGAAACAGAAAATAAGAGGATTATGAAGGACGCGGAAACGGCCCAATTTCATTTTTTCACTTTACTGCCTCCTACTAATTAAATTATAATAGGGGTTATGTAGGTGTTAATGGAGTAAAGTGGTTATAAGAGTAACTCACTTATGATAAGGCTGCCTCCAATGCACCCACCCAGAAGCCATAGAATGACGAGGTGCAGCCTCCACGACACAGCAACGGCAGCCGCCACGGCTCCTCCTGATGAGCACCACATTTCTCCAGGAAAGAGATTCTCTCCGGGAGGTTCTCTATTCCTTTATTTTCTCCAGACTTTTCTCCAGGCAGACACTCGCACAATGAAGATTCTCACTTTATTTTTTTGTCCCGTTTTATTTTACTCCGGCTCCTTAATTTATTTACTTTCACTCCATTATGCTTAATTCATCTTCTGTCTGGTGAACGAAATTATCCTGGAGAAAGTTCCCGGAGAAAATTACGATGAGATTATGATTAGCATAAGCTTTTCCCCCTTTCCCACTTCAAACTCGTTAATCATTTTTTATTTATTGTATTTTATTTTATGATGGATTTCTCACCTCGTCCGCACATTTCTTCAGGTCAAGATGTAAAATTTGGGAAAGAAATTAAGAGAAGTTGTTTAAAATCCAGTTCTTTCTTTTTTCTGGAGGTCATCATCTCGCAGCAACATTTTCTGTAATTTCCTTTGAAAAAACTTTTTTCTTGTACCGGGCTGCAGGACGAAGAAAATCCGGTGAAACTTTTGGAACACTATTTCACTATTTCTATTATTTTTTTGTTCACTCGAATTCTTCTGATTATCTTATCCAAAGTAAAGGGGATTTATTTTTGGACACATTTTTTCTCCCTATTTTCATGCAAATTACTCTAATGTATTCTGAAAAAGGAAAGAAAAAAGGTTTCTGAGTACAAAAGCTGCTTTTCCTGTAAAAAAAAACGCTTTTGTCTTTTTTTGTCGTATTTCCGTGTCCTCTAAAAATAACCCTGTCGCTTTACATAATAAAGTGATTTACTTGTGTGTAGTTTTTACTTTTTTACTACCGCTCACTTTCACTTTTTTCAAATTGAAATTACTACAATGAAATTATACCACTTTGATAAATGAGACATGGCGCTTATCTTGTTCTTATCCTATTCAAATTTCACGTTATCTGCCTACTGTAACATCTACATTGTATCGAAGCTTGCTTTCACGTCATAAAATAAACAGATGCATCTATTTTACAGAGTAAATACGCAGGATACGATGATTGGGATAAATTATGCAAATGAGGGCTTTCTCCAGGGTACAATGTATTTATGTATTTTTAAAAGGCACATTTTCTCTTTTAGTAACGGATTGATTTTATAAATTTTAATTTCAATCTTGTCCTCAAAATAATGTTAATAAATTCGCATCAATTTTAAACGAAATCAGAATCTTATGTCCTCAACCTCAATATGTATCTGCATCTAAAAATTTCCCGAAGTGTACATAAATTGTACATGATGACGTTAGAGTTTTACACTTTTTAGATGGCGTTATTCGGCCATCCCATCCTGGGATTGAAAAAATACTATTTGAATATCGTGGGACATCTTGCACAATAGTGACACATTTTTGTTCTATTACGTAGTTGTCCAAGTTGTTCAAATTTTTCTCAGATCAGACGATTCGGATTGTCCAGTTGCAAAAAGTCGACATTTTTTTTTTCTTTCCAGGAAATACACACAGAGATACCCACGTTTTGTCCAGGACAAGACTTACTTGAAAGACAGCAACAACAAAGAGACAGACAGAGGGAATATTATGTAGGTGTTCATATGGTACAAATGTGTCCGAGAACTGGATTTATTTTTCTTCCTATTATTATCTTCAGGAGAGCTTTCTCCAGTTCCTAACCAACCAAACAACCCTTTTCAGCTCAGCTATACTATCTCCGGGTTTTTCTTAGAAAGAAAGTCAGGTTTTCAGTGGCTCACTTGGACTTGTTAGGATTTCCAGTATTACATTGTGCAAAAATCCAATATGTGAATGAGTGCGTCCGCCTCTCCAGGATACTCCAGGATTCTATTCGTTACTTCGTTACATATTGTCATATTCATCGTTAACATTTCTGTTATTTTTATTAATATTATTATTAGCACTGAATGTTATTCTACATACTGCAATCATGTTAATATTAATATTATTAATATTGCAAAATGTTTTCCAGAACTTTCTTCAAGTGGAGGGAGAAAAAAATCTTTCTTTTTCGTTTTGCAAAAAACTGTCCTTTTCAATTTCAAAGGATTTTAACGATCTCCTTTCACTTTCTATTCAACTTTTTCTCTCACAAATATTAACTTTATATGCAGCTACTGGTAGGAAATCTGTACAAAATTTTTGTTTGGAAATTGAAGAAAAAAAATTCAGCGAAATCTTCCAATGCAATGCATCCTGTAAATTTACAGTTTTGGTTTTAGGTTGGTAGTCGGTAACCAGCACACTTTTCACTTCCACTTTCACTTACTCTATGAATATGTATGTATTTTCAGAACGTTTTTCCTGGAGAAAGTCCTGGAGAAAGTAATACAATAAATAAATAAATGCCGCTATGAGCGGATGCGAGTCCCTATCCAATGCAATAATATAACACAATAAAATAACAACGTAATATAAAATAGTTCTCCAGTAGTAGTGCTGAGTTTTTTTTCTGGAGAAAAATATTCCTGGAGAAAGCAGCAGAGTGGAGAAAAAAGTGGAGTTTGAGCTGAGTTGAGATGATGATGGAAGAAAGGAGTGAAGAAAAGAAAAAAGGGAGGCAATAAGCAATAAGCAGCCACTTTTCCACCCCAATTTTCTCCCGTAATACGAAATACTTTCTCCGGTAGTACAGAGTGAAAGTAGGTGAAAGCAAGAAAGGTAGTTTTTCACTGTGGCCTGCCACCCGCAATCTTTATAGTCAGTATAAACACTTGAATATCCGCTGACGATGATCCGATTCTATCAGTAGAAATAGGCGCTAGTCGATAAGCACGGATTACACAGATAACCACTTACTTATTTTTCTCCAGAGTCCTGACAGTCTACTGGAGTTAAGGTTTGAGGTAAGGATTAGAAAAAAATCAGTCAGAGCAGAGTGAAAGTGAATTGTCTCCTGTGAACGTTAAAAGAGAAAACAGGATATGGATTTAAAGTCGACGTACGTGGATGTTGCTCGTGTATGCTCACTGAAGAAGCCTCGGTGGGCGAATGAGACGGAAAAGGAAAAAGCTGAAAAGAAAAAGGTTTCTAGAGGCTTTTGTATAGCTGTTGGAAGCACTGGCTTCAACTCGGGCTGTGTGTGGCTCTGATACTCTGATCTGAGGATTTCGTTGTTGTTGATGATGATGATAGAAATGCGCCGTCCCTTTTTATTTCGACTTTTCCTTTCTTTTTGACCATTTAATTTAAAAGTTTAGTTGAACGTTATAAAGCTTTGAAACATTTTTTTTATCAACTGCGCAAATTGTCTGGTTCCTTGGTTCATTTCGGGGTTGATTGTGCAGACGTTGTCAGACAAAAAAGGCTAAAGCCAAAGCCAAGCTCAGTTTAAAGAACCAACAACCAACCAAAACGCTTTATTTACTCAAACTGCAAAGATGTTTTTGTTCAATTCAAGAATTTAAAAAATGCCAGAAAAGAAATAAAAAACTTCTTGAAAAAAGTGAGTCTCACGTCTGTGTGAAATGAAATGTGAGATGTTGCAAGACACTTTTGTGCCTGGTCTCGATAGGTCTGATGGATGGCCCGGGTCGATCGATAAGGTAAATAATAATAAACAAAATCAAACAAAAGGCGCAACGTTAAAGAAATGTTTAGAATGTTTAGAATTCTTTGTATAGATGCATGTTATGTTATTTAATCTGGGACCACCCAGAAAATGTAATTATCCCAATTCTTTTATATTTTTCTATAAAAAAATGCTTATTTGTCTTTTTTAATTGATTTCAAATTTAAATGGGCACGACGGCGTCTGCTTAGAATCCCAAGATAATAAATAAACATTTTATTAATCTGACTGAAACAT
>VYYJ01004253.1:0-13910 GCA_021029165.1 Cyphoderus albinus
CTAATTTTTCTCAACTCTAATGGCAGAGCAGAAAGTAATTTTTGGGTGTGTACACTTAAAAAAATTTATTCAATTCATTATGCCTACTTCTCGCTGATGCAGGCAAATACCACACAAATCATCTTGTCAGAGTGATATGATATATTATGTGAGGATCTAAAAGTAATTACATTTTTTACACCGTGACGGTGACCACACCATGTTTATAATATTAAGTAGCTCGTCTCTTTTTTAAATGGGCTCAAGTACCCAATGAACCGGACTGCTGCTTAAATAGTTTGCATCGTCTCTCTATTTAAAAGGGAGTTGCTCTTGCTCTGACACAAGTCCTGCACTTGCAATAATGTGCATTTGTTGTAGTAGCGTCAGGATGTCAATCTGTCAATTTCTATTTCTCAAAAGTAATTTTAAGGTCTGCATGCGACCATCGAGTAGCGACGACGTAATAAATCTCGAAGTTATTCATCAAATTAGCTATTGTTATTATTACTTACACGTAATACGTAAAAAAGAAAGATACATATGAAAACCATAAGACCAAGGTTAAAAGTCAAAACTATTAAATAGAAAATAAAAATTATAACGTCAGAGAAAGATAAAAAGACTTTCGTGAGTAAACTAAAATGTAGAATTTATCCTATTTCGAATCAGATTTGAAGAAAAAAAATCATTACTTATGATAAACAGTTATTAATTGCTAATAATTTTTTCTGTAAATTGCCTACTTTTACACACCCACTTCGCCATATATTACAACTTCAAATGACATCATTAATAAAGAACCGTCCGAGATTGTCACTGTGTTTATTCAGTTATGTTTTTTTCATTAAACCCAAACCTGCCCACCTTCAGTAGTCATTGTAAATAAATATACCGTGTGATTTCGTACTTGAAAGTGATTTTGTGATATTGGACCATTTTCTATACGAATGTTTGTAAGTTTTTTTCTTTTATTTGTAACCTTTTTTATAACCCCACTCCACTTCCCGACGGTCGGTAATCGTTATTATTGCTCTTCGCGGGGCTTTTGGTGTCGTGTGCAGTCATAGGTCAAAAGAGTCGCTTCTCATAAGAGTAGAGTCCATGAACACCTCCCTCGAGCTGTGCAGATGGAGTCCTCTTCTCAAACCGGATTCTTCCGTCGTAAGTCATTTCTTGGAGTTGTTGAGTGTTCCGAACACCCATGTCTTGGTAGCTGTGACGAATGCCGGTTTCCAAGTATGGAAGGAATCTCAGAACGGATCCTTTATCGACAATGGAACCACTTACTCCCTGAGCCACCATCAACCGATCCTCAGCAGAGTGGAAGTAACGGTTCATCGCTGCAGTCCCAGAGGAAGTTGCTAAAATATTTAATAGACAATTAATTTTTAAGGATCCTTTATCGACAATGGAACCACTTACTCCCTGAGCCACCATCAACCGATCCTCAGCAGAGTGGAAGTAACGGTTCATCGCTGCAGTCCCAGAGGAAGTTGCTAAAATATTTTAATAGACAATTAATTTTTAAGGCATTTCCAAATTATTGCTGGATATAAATAATGTTTTTGCATACAGTTTCATTTTAGAACTTACGTTTCGGTCCACTTGCACCAGCATTTGAAGTTGATTTTATAGCTCCTGTAGACCCGGCATCCTGTCGCTGCATAGCTTCTAAACTTCCCATTCCCCTATATTTTTTAAGTCTGACTCCATCGGCAAAGAAGTACTCGCCAGGAGCCTCTGTTGTGCCAGCAAGCATGGAGCCCATCATAACTGTAGAAGCTCCAAGTGCCATGGCCTTGATAATGTGGCCAACGCTTTGAACTCCTCCATCAGCAATCACAGGAACACCTCTGGAGTTGGCGTACTTGGCCACACTGTACACAGCGGTGGCCTGAGCTCTTCCCACAGCCATTACCTCTTGTGTAATGCAAATTGACCCAGATCCCATCCCAACTCGGAGACCATCGGCTCCCGCATCAATTAAATTTTTAGCTTGTGATTTGGTGACAACATTTCCAGCGATCAGTTGCAAACTGGGATACTTTCCTTTAATGAACTTAATCATATCAATTTGGAAAATTGAATTTCCCTGAGATGAGTCGAGAATTACAACATCGACGCCAGCTGCAACCAACTGGTCGAGGCGATCCTTGTCTCCGTCTCGGGTTCCGATGGCGGCGCCCACTAACAATTGCTTGTTGTTATCCTTCGCTGCGTTCGGGAAGCTACGGGCTTTTTTCAGATCGGTTCTTGCAATCAAAGCGACCAGTTCATAATTTTCATTCACTATCGGCAGCTTGCCCTTTTTTGAAGTTTCCATAATTCTGTTGGCATCATGAAGTTTCACGTTGGCTCCAGCAGTGACCAAATCTTTAGTTTTAGTCATCACCTTTTCCAACGGAAGGTTGACGTCACCATCAAGAAAGTCGATATCACGGGAAGTAACGATTCCCAAAAGTTTTCCTCCCAGTTTCCCCGTGTCGGTTATGGGAGTTCCACAAAAGCCGTGGTCCTTTTTGATTTGGAGAACATCTCGAACGCTGTGCTGGGGACTGAGCACGACAGGGTCGCGAATGAACCCATGCTTATATTTCTTCACTTTAACAACCTCCTGCGCTTGAAACTCGGGAGTGCAATTGTGGTGTATTATTCCAATGCCTCCGCAAAGAGCCATCGCTATAGCCATTTCTGACTCGGTAACGGTATCCATCGGGGATGAGACAAGGGGAACATTCAAAGTTAAACTCCGGGTAAGTTTACTGTGCATTGTGACCTCTCCCGGACTGAAGTCAATGTAGCCAGGTAAAATGATAAAATCGTTATAGGTGAGACCATCCTTGTTCTGGAACAACTCCGCGCACGACATCCCATCGACAAGTTCCTGATCTCCATCGCCGACCCCATTCATTTTCATCGTGCCGTTCATTCTCGTTGAGTGCGGAATTTTGGAAGCCTTTTACGTAGTGACTTCTGTGAAGAAAAAATCATTAGTTTTATTAGAGACATGTATAATTTTATACTGAATTCCACCATCACTTAATTTGGAATTTTATTGGGTATCGACCAAGTTTACTTACAGCACTACACCAGACCTATACCAAAAAAATAAAAGGTTTCAAATACTTTTAAAAGTAGCTTAGAAATGGAGTCGCAGTCGCCTTGCGGCGTGGTTTGCACGTGCAGTTTCACTTTAGAGCTAACTAATGCATTCCTAACCTTACTCAAATGGTTTATCTAGTGCACGGAGCAGGGTGCAATTGCAGCCTCTGCTCGTTGCTGATTTCTTTTTGATGTGCAAACTACAACTAAAACAAGTTGCGAATTATTTTCTGGCTCTCTGGTTAAAGACGACTCTCGTCTCAAAATATCAGTGACCTGTGAAGAGGTGTGTGCTCGAAATGCTAATAATGAGAACAGAATTATGAGTTTCTATAATATTTATCTGAAAATTTTCCAAAAAATCCTCTCTTGGTGTCTATGAACTTTCGTTTTGTTCCTCAGTTCAGTACAAAGAAAAAATTGAAAATCTATCTATCTAGGTGCACCAACTTCCTCAAATTTTTAAAGAAGCGCATGGAAATCAGTACGGAAATGAGGACTTGCGCAGCCGGACTGCCAGAGGTTTGTTCTGACATGTGTCGAAAACCAGACTGAGGATCCGGGAGGTGTTCACCCTGCCTAAAATATCGGTTTCTGCCTCTTCTCAGCGTCTGTCTCACCCGTTGAAAACTACATGATTATCTTAAGATGTTAAAAAATCCACATTATACAACGCTTATCCCTAATGAAAAGCAATCTCAACATCATTAAAATGCATTAGTAAACTCACGAATTCGATTTCCGAACAAAGTTCCGAATGTACTTGTGCTTGCTTCGGGATTGCTACGTCTGCATAAATGAACAAAATTTTGAAAGCTGTCTGCACTTTTGGTAATAGTGGTAAAGTACGAAGTCTGCGCCTAATGAGTCACCGAAACTCAAAAAGAATGCCGACGTAGTGCTTTTGTCACCAACATGATTTCAATTTAAAAATATTCGCTATTCCATGAAACGTGAAGTACTTGGAATGCAGTGGGATTAGTGGGAACATTGATAATTAAAAAAGTCTAAATTGCAAGGCACACGTTACTTTAGAATATAAATGCAGTATTGCCAGAGCGAGATGTGATGCGACAAAAAATTAGCAGGCTGGCGTTCGTAACGGGTAATTTTTTGTATGGTTTGTACATTCTTTTTAAAATTAACGACTAACCATGAAAAGCTTCATTCAACTCATAGGAAACGACCTTACTATTTTTTATGACGTTTAATACCCTTTATCTGTCTGGAAGATCTACATTAGTACAAGTATTTCCTTTATGAAAGTTTAAAGGCTTCGAGTTTCTCGATCCCATAAACTGAGTTAAAATTGTCTTAACTAAACATAAAGGAAAAGTACGACGTAAAAGATCATGTATCACTGATGCAGCTGCCTCCTCATAATATTCATAAAGTTGAGCAGTAAAAATATTGCAAGTTGGGCAAATAACTGTCCCACGTAATCTTTTTCACTTGGCATTGGAAGGGAAATTATTATGCAATGCAAGTGTTACGTGTGTCTGTAAAACTGGCAACTAAATAAATTATGCTAAAAGACGATTTTAGGTTTTGCTTCCTCACTTCACAAGTAATACATGCTACTTTATATTGTACTATATAAACCTTATAGACATTTCAAAATCAAACTGAAGAACATACCGACTTTTAATATAAAAACTGTCTACCGAGTCACTGGCACAGGAACAAAATTTCGAATTCTCTGTAAAGCACAACTAAAATGGAAAAGTTCACTTAAATCGACACATAATTTTTTGTCGTTCACAAGTTTATAACGTGCGTAGTTAAAGAGAGCAGCACATTTCTAGTGGCTGCGTCTTTCTACTTATAACAAAAGACTTTATACCCCAAAGGAATAAGCATTGTGAGCATTAGGAAAAACACATGAGTTCTCACATAGATTTCCTTTTCCACGGAAAAGCACGTTGTTGTTTAAGCTTCAGCTTATCATGTTATCATTGTCATTCTATAATACTGTGTGCGATACTCTAACTCGTTGCTCTCTATTTTACAATGTACTATGAAACCTATGCTTATGCATTAGCTTCGGAACTCTACGGAACCCGACCAGACAAAATGAGCCACAGGAAAAAGTAAGCTTTCAAATCTGAAGTTTGAACAAGAGACATGGGCATACAGAAATGGAAAGGTTACAGAGTTAGGAAAAATATCTTGTGTAAATACTTTGCATATAAAGCTTCGCTTTTTCTTGCTCTTCTGGATAACAGCTTTTTCATGTAAATATTTTTTAACTCCAAGTTCAGTATATACAGTAATAATTTGTAAATAAGAGTACAAATGATATGACTTGAGTGTAAATTGTACAGTGAACTTTTCTGAAAGCGGTTTGTTTTTTATAAATAGTCAAGTAATATTATGTAGATTAGGTTGCAAGTTGCAAGATGTAACAGTCTTTCTTTATGCCCAAAAAATGACAGCTTACTTGACATAATTGGAAAAAGAAAAATGATATTATTACTTCCATGCATATCTCAATTGTCCTTGCTTTCCATGTATTGTATATGTATGGACAACTTCCGATGAACCAGTAATGAACGAGTAATTGCGTCTGACTGAGTAACAAGAGAAGATATTCGGTAGCATTCAAAAGGACTTATTCCATCGTCTCAGTTTCATTCCGAGTCAACATAAAATTGTACATCGTAAGCTGATTTCAATATTAGTAGTCAACAATAATGAGTGACATATTTGCGCAATAACGAAGCTAATCTTTCGAAGGAACTGGGAAATGATATACCTACTCCAAATATCTACGCAATAAAATGGTAATTGAATTGAGCAATTTTGTGTTCCTCCATTTTTGACTGGATACAAATTGCAATTTAGAGATTTGTCGTATCTTTATGGATGCCACGCCGACTTCTAAAAACTATCTACATTTCGGAGGAAACTGATAACTTAAGCAAAAAGAGTCATAATAATTAATGAACAATTATGATAAGGGATTAGCTTAATGTCCACTGAGACTGATTAAGCACCGGCGTTTGTCGTATTTAATGGAAATGGAAGGCATAGGTATGCATGGTTTATTGTAACTTTGTAACTGGGTACGATGCACTGTACCCCAACTGCTGCCACCTTGCTCCGGAGAAGACCACGTGCTTGCTCAATTCTAAGCAAACATGAGTTTCGCTTGACTTGAAACTTAAGTGTAGATTGGCATTTGGCATTGTATGCAATGTGAAAAAATGTGCAGCAGAATTCACTTTTAGCAAAGTTGGCGAGAATACTCAATGACTGAGATTTCTTGCGACTTGCGAGACAAGACAATTGTCTTGAGGATTAAACGAAACCAAGAGTAGTTTGTAAAGTGGTTCGTTGTGGGACTGTCTTGAAACCTTAGCTGATAAGTACAATATTATAACTTCAAGTCTTATACCTGAAAGCCTAACGTCTGTAATGCAATAACCACATTTGGTAGGTCGTTGTGTCTTGTGAAATCCTTGATTAGAAAACAAGATTTTTTGTTAATGCATAGTCGCTAATCAATTCTCGTTTAATGAAACAATGACAGCAAAACCTGAATTTCATTACCATTAATAAAACGATTCCAGAATTTCAGGATAAACCGTGACACAATGCTATTAGCGTATTAACTATGTGATTGCAGCACAACACAATGAATCGCGACCGCGACATGAGGTAAAACTAGTACAACCTCCTTCCACTCTACCATGGTCTTTTAGTTCAAGGTTATCTAACGACCTTCTCCAAAAATGAAAATTTTATACTTTGTATGAAATTATTTAAGGAGAGAATTATTGAAAAAAGATTTTGCTTTACGTACCTAAACTGACGTCCGTAAAATTTTAAAAAGGAACAATATTTTTTGGTGGGAAGGGAACAATGGATAATTCTTCCGTCCGATTGCTGAATGTGAGAGAGGTATGTGTCCTCTTAGACGAAACAAGAAAGACTGGCAGGTTCTGGGTTCTGTGCTTTTGAACCTAAATATTAAACAACTATTTATTCCATAATCTAAATACACACCGCATAAATCCTAAGTACAAAGACAAGACTAACTTAAGTCACTATCAGCATTATATATGAACCCATATCATTACAACTCTTTCTTGCCTGCACTGCACATTCCTGGACAAGTCTTCGCAATATCAATTACGCAGACAGAGGCAGACATACAAAAGAGATAAGCAATTAACTGATAAAGCTAAAACGTTCACTTTTACAGATAGCGTACATAGAGTGCAATGTATTATCAGTTATCACTGATCATCACAAAACAATATACTGACATGCTACACCACGCCACCTTTTCCCCAAAGTTCCCAGTATGCAAATACTTTAATGTAATGGCAAACGTTTTATAGAAAACACTGCATGATTGCATAATTAAGAAGAATAACTATTTTACTTGCTTTTGTAACATTGTTTTTATGAAGACGATTACTTATGAATTGTTTATTGGTTGACTCCACTTAGTTTCTTAAACCCAAAACGTGTTCATTCGTGTTGCATTTTCAAAAAGGACCAAAAGATCTTCTTATAAAAGGAACCTGCATACATAGAAATACTTCCTGTCTTTGTATGATATAAATTGTATCCCGTATGTATTTACATTATGTCATAAAATTCTTAATGATGGTTTATCATGTAGCATTTTGTGCTTTTCCAATGAAGCATTGATAATTCAAAACTAAAAATGTTCCTTTGATTACGCAATATGCAAATTTATTTGTGGGTTCTAGTAGCTAAATGTCATCAAAATGGAAAAATGCATAAAAATAACCAATCTTTTTAATGTGAGTCTACTTTGCATTGTATTTGCTTATCTATCGCACCCTCGCCCGTTATCTATCTCAAGCTATCCCTTAACTCAATCTCTTTTACTCCATCGAAAACTTTTCGTTTTAGAATCTTTTAAAGTCTTCGTTCTTTCCTCAAATCATTTTTATTTCGTACCCGGAATGGTTAATTGATCCTTTCGTCATACACTGACGAGTGGTGTTTTACCCGTGGCCCATTGCCGAATATTTGCAAACCTGAATGGATCTTTCAAATCCGAGTTGCTCGATGGACGCAGATTCGCAAACTGGTGATATTTGTTATCCTTCGTCACAAGAAAACGCCTTAAACTCTGACAAAGCTAAAGAACCAGTGAAACGAAATCGGCGTTCTTGCTCTTCTCCCCCAATGTTTGGAGAGTATCCCGAGTCTTGTCTTTTTCCGCTTACACCCATGCCTTCCCTTACCCCCACGCCTCCCTCAACGCCCACACCTACACCTACACCCACCCCTACGCCAACGCCAACCCCAACGCCGACACTGACCCCTACCCAGACAAATCCTAGTGACCGAGGTGGTTACTGCTCATTTATATTCAAGTTAGCCCTTGGGTTCATCATTATCTGTCTCGTGATCTTCCTTTTGATAACGGTGACATTGATACTCGCTAGTCTGTACTCAGATACTTGTCCTTTATTAACGCAAACCTCGGAATCTACTGTTGATTTGGTGCAAAACCAAGAAGCCGCGTCTCCATTTGCAAAATTTACCAAGAAGGAACGCACGCAAGCACCGGCAGCTCAAGTGGACATTTTAGAAGGATTGGTGGGCTGGTCGGATCTCATTATCCAATGGATTACTGAAAAGTGTGACTTTTGGTGTGCCCTTGCAAAATTTCGTAAAATTGTCCATTATTTCCTCTATTAAAAATTATTCAGGTAAGAAAGAAGACAAAACAATGTACTAAAAATACAAAATGAAATCCTACCCTTAACTTATTGCGACGATAATAAATTATAATTGTGTTTGTTTAGGCCATGTTGTCGACATCACACCGGATGTGTGCAGGGACTATGCTGGAGATTTGTTTGACTCATTATTCATGTGCAAAAGACCACTTCAGGAATCTCCTCTTTGTGAATACTTTATAAGAAAACGAATCATGGACAACCATTTCAATTAAATAATATACATATTTTTTTATAATTAGAGTTTAACTTTATTTGTTATATTGTTGACATTTCGAAGGTGCGGTAAACGGTAACAAGTTAAAATGAAATATGTTAATAGGAGTTAAGTTTAAATTGTCACAATCACTTAATGAGCCAGTTATTTAAATAAAGTTGTATTTTGCCCTCTGACTCATTGATCCTGAGAACAAACTCCTTTCGTATAGAAGTAAGACACTCATTAAGGTTGCTGATAGAGATGCTGTTCATTGTCCATGATCCAAAACATTTTAGAAACGACTTTAATTTGTTCAAGGGCGAGAAATGCAAATATTAATTAGTCGCGAGTAGATTAAAACGGTTACAAAAGCAGGGCTGCTGTCATCTTCACCACGTTGATCATCAAAAGATTTAGTTGCCGTAGGGTGGTTTGAATTTGAACTTGAACAAAATGTCTATCCGAACAACTGCCGACTCGTTCCGGGACCTCCAAATGAAGCCTCCCGATTTAACCTTTATGGAAAAGCCCGAAAAACCTGGAGAACGTTTCGGACGTGAACCCTTGTACAATACTCGAGTCCTTGTTGACAACTGGTATGAAGACAGGCGTCAGTACAAACTTCTCTGCTCTCGCTGTACCGGTAACACAACTTATAAGTGTGACTACCCGCCAAAGTGCCCCTGTGAAGACCCCTGTAAAACCTGCCCTCCTAATAAATATCAGCGACAACTTGATCAAGATGGGGAGGGTTGGTATCTCATCCGAAATAGCGAAGATTACTGTCCCTACCTCCAAAACTACATGACGACCTATGACCTAATGCACAACTGGGAAATTCGACGATCTGGAATGAAGCCAAAGGGTCCTCGACGCTGGAAATTAGGCCAAGGTGGTGCTTGGGCTCCAGAGAATGATAACACTATTGCATTCGGGAATTTGACTCAGTTTGGTTATCGTCAAGCCCCTCAAGTCCCACTACTTCCAAATGACTGGGACATCTATTCAAATGTGGAAACCGAGTATCAATCAAGCTTCCCGAAACTTCGTTATCCTCAAGACTACGTTCACTGCAGGAAGGTTCCTACTCGGGAGGTTGCACGGGAAATTTCGGATATGGTTCTAGTGAAGAAACCGAAGGATCCGTGTGACCTCTGTGGAGACAGCTATCTGTACCAGGGAGGCCGATCTGCGGATCCAAAGTGCAGATGCATTTGCCATCAATTTGACCAGACATTGAAAGGGACACCTCCAAAGAAGCCGTGCGATGCCGCTCCTGTCACTAATACGCCACGTTTTGGAAACTATATGCCGAGCTTCATGACTCAGGAGCACCGTGGAAAACAACTTCTGCATCCACCAAAACTACCACATCCTTACAAGGCATTCAAGCATAACCCACAGTTACCCCTAGTTCCGTGTCGACCCAACGAACCTAAGTTCGCCGAAACTGGAAGTCACAGCGTGGGAGATCAGCCACCGGATGTGTGCAGGGACTACGCTGGAGATGTGACTCATGACTACAAAGGACCACTTCAGGAATCTCCTCTTTGTGAATGTTTTATTAGAAAATAAATCATCATTCACATCATAATCATCATAATCATCATCTCAGCATCAATTTCAATTGAATAATATTAATATGTTATTAAATTGTCAATAATGAACCAGTTATCAACACACTAAATAAAGTTATAATAGTTTCTCCTCTTACTCTGACTCTGACTCATTGATTGAATCTTATAACGAAATCATTCAAAACTAAGGCCCGCATTAAGGTTGCTGATAGAGATGCTGTTCATTGTTCATGTTCCAAAACTTTCTAGGAACGATTTTAATTTTTTCAAAAGCAAATTCAAATTCTAAATGCAAATTAGTTCTACTGGCTCTAGTCACGAGTAGATTAAATCGGTTACAAAAGCAGAATTGCTCTCAGCTCTCATCATCACCGCTTTTCTCATTAAAAGTTGTTTGTCGTAGAGAGGTTTGAACTTTGAACTCGTCAAAATGTCTATCAGAACCACTTCCGATACTTTCCGCGACCTCGGCTTAAAACCGCCAGATTTATCCTTTATGCAAAAGCCAGAGAAGCCCGGAGAACAATTTGGCCGAGAAAAATTGTACCAACCTCGAGTGCTTGTTGAAAACTGGTTCGAGGAACGTTTCCATCGGAAAAATTTGCGCTGCCGATATCCCAGAGAGACCATCTACCAAACGGACTTTCAGCCCAAACGTTTACCCCGAACTAAGCTAACCTCAGGAAATGACACCGAAATTGAGACCCTGCCAATTGGTAGCATTTGCACAGACGACGAATGCAGCTCAGTTACCTACCCATACAGCACCACTCCCGACAATGCGGACAAAGCTCTGATGAGGGAGCCCATATCTCAGGAGATTGTTCAGTGTCGACAGTACCCTTGTGGAGAAATGGTTCAAGATATCCCTCAGTACTGTCCTCTGAAACAACCTTATCCTTACAGAGCAATTAACGCCACATCTGCTTCCGCCCCTGGTTTCACCACAGTTGCAGCCTGGAGAACTGAGTATTACCCATCACGCTACATTTTCTTCGAGCGCCAGTACCCACTTACTCGACTGGTGTAAAATCACTCTGTCCAAATAAGTCCAATGGATTTTGCCCCATGACATCCCCAACCCCCATCATTTTCATTCTTAGGGTGGTTTATGAGAAAATACTCATTTTAAAGAATAACAATAACAAACATGATAATGATAAGCAGCAAAACATATTTTTATAACTTAAGAACTCTGAAATAAAATTATTGCTAAAACAAACACTGAATTATACCGACCGACTAGTTCTCGTCAACTCGAATCTCCGGAAATATTGAACACTATTTAGTCTTTTAGTTGCATGTTGCATAAATATCATTTGAAGTTAACGATTTCCTCAGTGTAGCTATGACCATGTAGCATGTCATTTGAAAAACGCTAAAAAGTAAACTCGCATCTTGAAAATAAAATAAAATGCAGACATAAACTCGAATTCACCTTCATATTTCTTCTTCAATGTATCTACAAAACTGGCAAAGTTACTGGACTAAAAAGTGAAAACCCAGTATTTCTAAATTTTTTCGTTAATTTCACAGTATACATAAGTATTCACTAAATTCACGGTTACATTACATTTAACACCATTAATGGAAAACGGTGCTGAGAATACTGATAAAAATGCAAACGAAGCCAAGGAAAGTTTGGATGCTCCAGAAGTGGATAAATCGGCAGAAACAGAGTTGTTGCAAACCACAGGTCTTACCAGCCTCAATGATATAGCTGAACAGGAGTTAGTAGAAGAAGTAGATCGACAAAGTCGTTCTGCCACGGCCCCAGAACAAGTCGAAGGTCGATCCATTGTAGGCACTCTGCTCAGTTACGCGCAAGCATTTATGGGGAAATTCAACATGAAGGACGACCAAGGTCAATTCCTCTCCAACTACGACATTGATCTCATCGCTACTTTCCAAGAAGATCCAGTGACACTGGCCAAAATTGTGACACTTGAGACAGGCAAAAATATTACGGAAGAGAGGCTGGCGAAATGGGAGGAACTCATGATCGACGAAAATCATCCCCAATGGGAGCGACGCTGTAAGGCTCTAATGTCACAGGAAGTTTTGCAGTCAGAGCTGATGCGCAGTATCGAAACATTCCGTGGAAAGTTAAGGGCTTACTTCGGGCGTTGGAGTACGAATAAGAGTCTTTGCTCACCAAACATTTTCCTTTTGGAGGATGAACTCACTGCGCACAAAGTTCCAATGCTCAATGTGACAGATGCAATTAGAGGAAGGTTGGGATTTTACAAAGGTGGGTACTATTAATATTCCTCACTAGAATATCTAGAGTCTAATTCATTAAAACATATTTCTACTTCTCCTTGAATTTATAATAGGTATTCATGCCTGGGACATTCGGTTTACTGGACCCATCGGGTCACATTGTTCCATTGGAGTAGCCACTATCGACTCACAGTTGATTTCTAAGTCTGGCTACGTCTCACTGGTGGGAGACGATGAATTCTCGTGGGGATGGGATATTGTTCTTGGAAGTGTTTGTCATAATGGGAACGTGATTGGAAATTATCCGAAAGAGCAAATTTACACCTACACGGTATAATTTCTATTATCCTAGTCAAATCACTGTATTATACTGTATTGCACCAGCTCATTTCCGCCATTATTTTCTTTTAGCCGAAAGACATCATCAGAATGATTCTAAACTGTGATACAGGCGAACTCTCATTTGAGGTTAATGAAATGTCATTTGGAGTAGCCCTCCGAAATGTTAAAGTGCGGACCCCTGAAAATCTTTTGTACCCATCGATAGGAATTCTGTATGGAAATTTAGAAACTTCCTTGGTATACCTTGGATTACCACCACTAAAAAAATCATTGTGATCTTTAAACTCAAAGACACTAATTAAAAATTGACCAATGACGAAGTTTTATGCGAAAATAGTATTAAAGAAAAATAATTTTGCGTAAAAACAAAAGTAACTTGGCGTTATGATTTCTGTCAGATAACTTAGAAGATATAACCCTAAATATAATGGCACATGTCGTACCGGGCGGGGTTTATACCCTTTCATTGAATTTGCTGTTGGATGTTACCAGTAGCATTTATTCTGTTCTGACGAATTCTTGCACCACCTTCTTTTCATGTTGCTATAGTAATTTTTTTAAATATGCAAACAATTTAAAATATTGTGTTTGTTCTTGTTTAAGCTTTTTGAATTCGACACCGGCTAAAAATGAGAGGTCAGTCAAAGAGTCATTTTCTTAATTTTAATTCAAATGATCATTCGCCAAAGTTGGTAGATTGACAATGGAAAAGTTCTGGAAGCATTTATTTTTATGCCTCCTCTTCAGTGAATTGGG
>VYYJ01004254.1:0-13909 GCA_021029165.1 Cyphoderus albinus
TGTACTTCTGAATTACTCGCTTCTGAGCTCTTGACTTTGCACGCGCGTAAGTTTTGTAAAAGCCATCGTGATTTAATGAAACTTGGTGGGTTAGTAGAACAAACTATTCTCTACAAGATGTATATATTGATATTTGTGTGCGCTAATTTTTTCGCGCTGTAGAGGTTACGTAGTCCCATCGTCACTTCCTATTGTATAGTCTCTATGTAATGCAATACATGACAATCATTTGATGTATGAGCAGTAAGTATGAATTATGGTCACCCACATTATTGTTCCACACGCACCCGGGAAAAGCACCAACCTCTAAAATACCACGGTCAGGTGTATTATTATCACATGAGTAGTGGAAAAAACACTATTATTATGTGGAGTTCAAGCACTCGATAAAAATTTCGATCTACTTCTATTGCTCAAGGAAAATTGAGAATTGCGTCGAAGGGATTTTCTATCACAGGGGCTCCACTTACTTACCCAAGTCAGGTCATTCATTTCCCATTTATTGAGATTGATATGAATTCATATCAGATTTCAAGCGGGAAGACTCACACTTTTCGGGGATAATAGGGTAGGAGCTTACACGCCTTTATAATAATAGAAAAAGATAATGTTACCATCTTAAATATGTGCGGGTCGTACAATCTTGATAACTTATAGAAATACATACAACACTAGCAGAGAAAAGTAATTTGAGCTGTTGGGCTGCCACCGAGAGAGCTTGGGGAGGTTCTCCTGTTCCATTCAATTTTTTATATCACACCGCAAGCCCATGACGCTGTCCAATGAATAGATTCAACGAGTAGTTTTGTACCTCGCCGATATGTTGGAAATATTTACTTTCTGGCTCATGTATCTTACCTTTGTGGATTGCTTTTCCAGAATGAGAGCAAATCAAGAAATCATATAATGGACAACTTTATATAATTTAAAATTATACATGAGCTGTGTGCTTGTGACATATAAAGTGATCAATGTACATGCATTATAAAACAGAAGAAACCAGTGTCTCCTGCCAAGCAATAAATGTCTTGCTTTGTGCTCATATAGGCGCCTCTTCATTCCCAGTCTAATATATAAACATAATTGGACCGTGTTGTGTTGGGAGGAGCAGAATGGCTGCCTGCACTGCACTGCAGTACTTGGAACCATGACTAGCTGGGTGAAAGTTTTGAGAGAACACAACTATTATTATTATTATAACTGAAGAAGTTAAGTTGCCTGAAACCATCCAGAAAAGTAGTACTTGAGCGAAGCATTAAGAAAGCGTGCATTGCAAATGTGGCAACATAAGCGACAAAAAGTAAAAAGAATAACTTTCACTCAGTCACTCAAGAAACTAACATTTATCCCGTATGACTGCCAATAAAAATCTACAACCTTGAAGGAGACGCTGCAATTTACAGCTTTCTTCTGTTTGCTCGTTATTCGAAATACAAACAGCAAAGATGCATAGAGAGAGACACTTTTAAGTAAATCAACGATGCAACAAAGCAGAAGTTGTAGTGATGTAAATATATTTTACTTTGCGACAAAATTAACGTTCCTTTATTTTAGTTCACACTTTCCTTATTTCCTTAAGTGTCTGGAACCGTTTAGTTCATTTGCATACTTGTAACACGCCAAGTGTTACCGTTTCATGAATCCTGTAAAAAATATTGCAGAAGTTAAATCATTTGCAGTTGTACACTACAAGTACTAATCCAAGTCTCCTGAAACGCTAGCTTTTGATTACACTTTCCTTAAATAATGTTGACTCTGAGCCACTTACTTTCTTCTGGTCTGGACTATTTATTTAGAAGAAGGCCAACATGCTTCCTCTTATTCATTTCCAATTTACTTCCAGGCAAGCTCTCTGCTCCTTGCTATACGTCAAGTGGATACGGGTTGTGTCATGTGTCACACACAAGTACTAAACTAAATAAATAGAAATGAATGTAGCCCGTGGAACCATTTGGTTAAAATGTAATATGAATGACTTTCACTCGCGGAATTGAAAACCCAGAACGCAGCCACAAGTTTTATTTACTCCGCTCAGGAGACCTGTACGATGTTCTGCACATTTCCCCCATTTGCCTTTTGGTGCGACTACTACCAAGGCAGAGTAAATAATGTAACCAGTAGAATTTATTCTAGTGGAATTGAGGTAAAGTTACGCATAGCTCCATTTCTGACATTATGTCACGATTGTTGTGATAAGATAAAATACGTAGATGAAAGAATGCATTTGGAGGAGACTTGTTTAGCCTCGAGTCTTCCTTTTGTACATCCTTTTCTTGGTAAAATGCACTCGTCACACACATCTGTTGGCATTTCTAGTGGAAAAAGTAAATAATCACGCAGAACTATCAAAAACATTTCGGCATGGCTCCTATGCAAACCCCAATATCCGTTATCCGTACCATCTGCGCTTTCGCTTATCCACCAAGTCCTGGTTTTCCCCGGGCGTATAGCTTCCTTTCGCTGCCTTTTCTACCTTTATTACACCAAATGCATTCTTCAAAACACTTTCTCCTACTTCTACTTGCTCAGAAATTGTTCGGTGTTTTATTTTTATTATTTCCATCGTATCATCATTCGTTATCATTGTCATTACCATCATCGTTAGCGGTCCTCCCATTGCATGTCTTTTCTCCACTTGATATGATACGGGCTGACGCAAGACTCATAACTCTAGCAGTTGTAATGTACGTAAAATGGAGAGTCTAGTAACAGGTTTTGATGATGGGAAATTGGGACTACAACTCGAAGACGTGATGATGGTGATGGCAAAGAATGGAAAAAACAACATCACCCGGATTTTCTCATATACTATTTAATTTCTTTGGGCATTTCCTCGATTACTTACGCGGTAATAAAGAAGGGACGGTGAAAGGGAAACGCAGAGCCAGAGCCTCGTTAAGTATTAAGACTAGACAGAATGAGTTTTGGTGGAGTACTTTGTTAATCTCTTCAGCTTCACTATTTTCCGTGCATGGCTGCACAATTTTGCTTTCTCTCTGAACTGATGAAATGAAGGGTGGTATAATAACAGGAAAGGAAAGGAATTTATGAAATGATGATGGTTATAAACGATGAAATTCATTGTTCTGTACACTTTTACGGGCTCTACTACAGCTTTAATGATTGAACTGAGGAGAGGTAGATTAACCCCTAAACCAAAACTCTCACTTCAGTTTGATCTCGTTCCTCTCCACTATTTTTCATTAAAGTATCAACTCATATTACGTATCTGCCTACCTCCCCGATATATTCGCGGAAATGAAAGAATATTTTTTCCTAAATACTATTATAAAATAACCTGTGTACGTAATGTATCTATTGTATGCAATAAAGTTATTGTGCCTTTCATTTCACGAATTGGGTAAAAATGACTGTTTCTTTTGTAGCTTATATTGATATAGGGAATCAATTCGAGGTTCTCAATAAGCATGGCCGGCCAATTTTCTTTGCAATTGATGCAACAGAATACCAAGGAATAGTCTTTGAAGGATCCTGCCAACCATTTAATCTCATGCTCCTTGACTATGATTACGTAGAAATATTTAAAATAGATGGTCAGCCGGGACACAGCCGGGTAAAAGGGGTAAGTAACTCAAATAAATAAATATTGATTCTACAACTGCTTCACTCAGTCTTTTGACACCAAATTAAATTTGACATTGAATAAAAAAGAGTCACCATTATTTATCAAAAGTTCAAATGCATCAAAGTCCTTGTCAGATTGAAAGCAACTGACAGCATAATTTATTCGGACAAAGAAAATAGGAAATCTTTCCTTTTTCTTGTTATCGTCTCCTTCGTTCGCGTCAAATTGTATTCGTAGTCACCAAGAATAATGCGTGGGTTGTTTGGTTCAGAAGGTGACAAGCGGCCATAGGACTTGGCCTACCCTGCTCGCGTCTGTTCCTCTGATCTAATAATAAAATCTGAGCAGGCCTGATTTATCGCTCCAATAAAAATAGTCAAAAAACATGTTCGATCTCTATGCTTTTATTCTATATGTTCCTTTGCAGAATTCTATATAAATAATACAATAGTTTACGGTGGCCAATTTTTAAAAGTAGATATGGTAGGAGATGATAATAAAAATGAATCTATACCGGAACCAACTCGATCAATAAAAGTTGACAAGGAAAATGTTTTCTTTTTATTTCCTCAAAGAACCTTCTCAGAGTAGAGAGGAAAAGAGATTGTCACAGGAAGATGTAGAGAAAGCGTTTGATTTTACTTTAACAAGGCAACACTTCCTTCAATTCGGAGAGTTGAATTTGGAATGCTGTTGCAGTTTGTATGTGTGTCGAAACATAAACCTTTCACTTTTCCTTTCTTTCAGTACGCAATGGTGAAACGAGACGGGAAGCAAGTGGGAAGAATTTCACAAGAGGATCATTTCTGCTCATTCACTCCCACCTACACCATCACGGGAGAAACTGGAGTGAAAGTCATTAAAATAACAGGTCCAGAGGATGCCTACTCGAAAGGGATGCCAACCAATCCAGAGTTCAAGGTCTTTTTGACGGATGAATCGAGCTTTGTTGGAGAGATAAAAAAGCAGTGGCTAACGTTTCCTGCAGACGATGATGAGCAGCTAAAAGCTGAAGAAGCTTACATCCTTAGTTTTCATCCCGACATGGACCTGAAAAGCAAATGCTTACTTCTCGCAGCAGTTTTCCTATTAGTGAGTTATACCTTTTCATTCTATATACAGCAGAAAATTAAATCAATTAATTAAACCTGATAGTCAATGGTTATAGCTATCACTTTTTCTGGAATGTATTTTTGCTGACGCTGGCGACAATGAAAATTAATGGTTATTGTCTACAGGAATACCAATTCTACCACAAATCAACTGGTGGTGGTGGCGTGTCCACTGCGTGCTGGATCTGGTTTTCCATAGTCTTCTTCAGTCTTGTCGCTTTCATTCTGGTGGGCATTTATTGTATTGAGGGACAACATAACTCGCCGCCAACTGTACAGCCGACGTCATCGGGTGACGCTTCAGGAGATTTATTTGAGCTCAATACTACGGATGAACCTTTAGGAGGTCTTTTCGATTTCTAGCTTCGTGTCGTCTTGTTCAACGTTATCACAAACCATCAACGACTTTTCAGTGTCAAACAAATATTTCCATCTCATCATTCACTATATTTTAGGTTAAGTCTAGCAAGATTCTATTAAATGATGTGAACCTTTGTTCTTGTGGTACAGCAAATGGAGCAGAAAATTGACAAAAAGAAAAAAGCAATGTTGCTATTCTTGTATTCATCGAATAAAAAAATGTGAATTTCCTCAACGCTCCTTGTTCTCTGACTTACAACTGTAATGCATATGTGACTCAATTTTTTTCCTTTAACCTATTTAACTATAACTACTCGAGGATAAACAGAATCAAAATGACATGAGACATGAGATACATTACAAAATGTCAAAATAAATAAATATTATACAAGGTTTCCTACAATGTTATTTAATATTGATCCAGAAAAATATTTTATACATTATTTTTTATTTTACTCGTCATAGTTGAAACCAAATGGAAGAAACTTTATTAATTTATTATCTCGAGACGTCCTACGCTTTGGCGATTAAAGTTGTTGTTATTATAGTTGAATTATATGATTAAGTCTTAATTACGTACGTGCTACATAATTATTTATAAATATTTACTTATTGTACGGTTTCAGGAATATATAAACTATTTTATTGTTATACAAGAGAATCTAATGTACTCTATGCATTTATCCGTTACATATATAAACCGGACGTTCTGTAATGAGGACGATTGGAAAATCAAATAAAAACAGTTTCCTTTGTCGTCCAGTTGTACAGGCTGTTTGTATGTTCCCAAGTCCCCAAGGGCTAACAAAACAAGTAAAGTTGGCATTTGTCGTATCACGATTGGGAACGCAGTGGCACAGGAAGCATGACGGTGCTAATGAACGATGCGTGATCAGAATGCTGCAAAACAATGAACCGAATTTCGATTTTTCGATCTTTCAAACACAATTGCCACGGACGAATGAATTATGTGTTGAAAGCAAAACTGACTCAATTTTTTAAAAAATTCTATATAGATCCATGAAGGTCTTAACAAATATAATGTAGCCCGTTTGAAACTGAAAGATGTCAAAAACCTCACAACCAACAAAGTTGTCACATTTTAGGTAGTTTAGGACAAGCAGGAAAGTGATATTATTTTTTGAGTCATTTGTTACCCAATTTTTTCAATTAATTCTGTTGGTTGGAGATTAACCAAAGAACATATTCTCAAATGTTAATAAGCGACTCTAATAAAGAAGTCAAATCATTTAATGCAAGAAATCCCATTTACTGTTAAAATTTAGCAGAGACAAAGACACAGTTGGAACAAACAGGAAGCTTATATATACATACATAGTCAATTCTAAAACAAAAACTTTTCTTTCTTTGAATGTAAATGGAACCGCTGACATCAATTTTTGTGTTGTACATGGCTTAGGTAGAGAATTAATGAATTTAGGGAATTCCCTGGGATTTGTTATCTGTTTGTTTAGCCGCAAAATGCGCCAACGCACGGTGGTTTAGGCACGAGCGGCTTTTTTGTCGTTGTCGGCTCTTCAGTTTCTGTCTCAGGCTCCGTTGCGGCCTCTTGGGTGGTGGAAACTTCACCGGCACCGCCTGGCGTAGTGGATTCGGAGGAAGGTGATGTGGTCGTTTCGCTTGCTCCCTGGGTTGTTTCTTCGCCAGGTGGAGAAGTCGTTGTCTCTTGGCTTTGTTGAGTTGTCGTTTCTTTGCCTGAACCTTCGGTACCGGGAACAACGGTAGGAAACACTTCAGTGTTTTCGTCCGGGCTCTGCTCCGATGTAGTTTCTTGCCCAGGGCCCTGGGTTCCTGGAACTACTGTGGGGAATACTTCAGTGATTTCTTCAGACTCTTGTGTCGTCGTTTCTTTGCCGGGACCTTCAGTTGAAGGCTCCGAAGGAACCGAAGTAGTTTCCTCTGCAGCAGAAGTGGTTTCAGTTACAACCTCTGTAGTCTTTTCAGGGATGATTTCAGGTTCATATGAACCTTCGGGGGCTTCAGTTTCGGCTTCTTGAAAACGATATAATACTCGTCCAGATGTAACCTGCATACAAACAAGTAGCCCGACAATGGCAAAGGTTAGCTTGAACATGATGCTCAGTTATTGTGGTTATAGAGAGCGAAATGGCTTCAACTTTTGGTGATACACAGATAGAGATTATGCGTGAGTGATAACTGCAATGCGTTATAATTTTGCTATTTATATCTTCACGAAACAGATTTGTCATCATTATAATATCTAATTTATTTCTTCTAACAAACCTTTACCCAATAATAGCGCGATTCCTCAGCACCAGACTCACACATTTCATTTGCATAAAGTATTTTTGTACAATTACGATTACGAATGTTCAAATTTTTGCATGGGTTTAGAAAAGATTCTCTGCTGACAAGGAATAATTAGGTTAGCTATTGTCAGAAATAAAAAATGTTATGTAATAAATACATGCTACATGTTTCCAATAACCATCAGTTATAATGTGTAACGATGACCTGGCACAATAGTTCATGCATTCCCTATTTGGCTCAAAGGTTTGCACAGATGCATTTTATAAATGATAATAATGCAATGTGCATCTTGTGTATGTAAACACCCGATCAGAGAATTTTGAACCATCCAAAAATAAGAACTGATTAAAATTATAGAAACATTAATTAATGTATCAGACAAAAGTTTATAAAGGAGGTGTATTTGTTTATTTGTTGATTGTTAATTCCTCTCCTTCAATCCTAACTGAACATAGCAAAATATGACAAAACATCACAAGCATTTATTCATTTAACTGATTTCCATTCATATCTACGACCGGCAAGCAACGAGGCTAAAGGCATTTTACATCTAGCATGTTTTATGTCAAAAGAGCATTGTACAAAAAATGATTGATTCGTTGGTTTCTAGTCCAACTAGACCAATGTGTCGAAATTCCCCAATTTAACTAATGCAGTGGGAGTGGGAGTACATCGCGGGCCCGATGATGATTTTATGCTTTGCTGCCAAAACAATACCTTTCAAGGGTAAATGTAGGAGGTTTAGGAGCACAGATCGAATCATCTACAACTTCTAGAACTAAAAAATTAATAAAGTTGTATTTTATTCATTTCCACGTGTACATGCAGAACTAACTTCCAATCTTTTAGATCCTACTGAAATGACTACGCCTTTCTGGAATCGGCGTTATTAAAATATGCCAGTACAACTCCAACTTTCATTTTTCCTATTCGGATTTATTGCTGTATCCTGAGAGGAAAAGTAAAGCTATAGGTAAAGTACTTGATTTGGCATTTATTCCAACTCAGAAAAAATAATTTGCAAATGTACCAAACGATGAAAAATGTAACACATGACTGGTTCAAGAATATAAATATATAATGGAACTAATTTTATTACACCTTCGTTAAGAGTGACGAGAAGTGTAACCTTGTTTGTACCAATTTTCCGTTCCTTCAGGATATAGCATATACCTAAGGAGTGTAACACTCCGAATGTTGTACATATGTGGTAAAATTTTATGAACAATGCAGTCTAACCAGTAATAAATCGCACTTTTTTACTTTTGTAGAATTATTTTTTTCAAATTTATTACTGCATAGGGTTCTTTCAGGTGTTTTAGCTAGTAGGAACAAGGTTTTCTCTTAATGAGTCACGGAAATTTCAAGTCATTTCGGAGAAAAAGCTAGATACAAAATTATCGTGGCCTAAAGCATAAAATTTCATGATTCAGATTCATTCGTGAAATAAAAAATTACACCCGATTAAACCACGCAATCACGAAATGTATTGCAAAGTTAGTGCTGGTATCCTTGAATTGAGAGAGTGCTGTGCAAGGTTGGACGGGGCAGTTAACAAGAAAACGTAATCCAACGAAAATTCTTACTTTCACTTAATTGTGAAGGAAATCATTGCTACAATCTCTTGAGACCGAGTCAACAGGAGCTGAGGTTTACGAGACAAAAAATATTGACCTTCCAGTTCTTTCTTATGTGTCTGATTAAAAGCACTTTGTAGGAATACGCAGAACAAAATGTCCAAAGAACAAATGGATAAGGCAGAAAAAGCAGTTCATGAGACACGAGACGGCAATGAAAATATTAATTTCACTGCATGGTGCATCAATGTACTAACCGTTAGCTCAAATAATCTACGCATAAGAAGTTGTAATGGTAAAACATGCGAACTGGAAAGTTTTGACAATCAATCATGCATCTGCGGAAATATGAATTACGTACACTCTTCAATTTCTTTGACAGTTACATTTAAATGACGCTCAGATTACCGCAGTATTTTCTTAGACTTTCCCTGCTCCAGCGATTTTCATAGTTTGGGATATCTTATTTCTAGGAAGTTCTTTTGAGGAATTTCAACAAAAATATAAATATAAATTAGACATTTCAAATTGTATTTTATTTGATGTATTTGATTTTTACAACGATTGGTACATTTCTTCTTATTCCCTGCCTCTTTTGAAAGTAAATTTTGGGTTGGCACATTTTGACCAGAAAAGTACCTATGTGTGCAGAAAGCGTTTCTTTATTAATTATTTCTCCCACAATGAAACACTTTCAACCTGGCGCCCCTCGATTTTATACTAAACGCTTTCTCGGAACGATGTATTACGTGAGAGTGAGGATTATGACTTTCAGTCCTTCAAGTCGCAATGACCTAATTTTAGAGTTTTGATTTTTACGGTATGACACAACCTCATAACAAAGAATTGCTTTCGCCATACTTATGTATGTATTTATTACGGAATGAATATGTTACTGTAGAAGTAGCGCCGAACAAAGCTCCTCGGAAATCAGACAAGGCTTACAATTCTTGCCTATGTATCTGAGAAACGCATGTCGTGTTAAACTGAAGTTATGTAATAATGTGACTGCAGCATTTTGGATGCAAAATATCTGAAAGCGTAAATATTTTGACGAAAAGTAACAAGTAAAGTCTGACATTTTGTAAAATATCCACCCACAGTCTGTATTATTTTGACTTATTATAATTCACTCAACCCACATAAGTCCCATGCGTAAAGTTGAGCTTGAGCTTTGTAAATGTGCAAGCAAAACTCGCAACTTCTGATTGCCTTATCATTTCTAGCGAAGATTACAAGTTGCTAAAATTCTAAAATTTGATTTACCAAAAAGGTTAAAACGCCTGTTAAAATAAGAATTTATGTTTGAATTATGCCGTAGTACATTATTCACCATTTACAATTACATTATTCCTTCATAATCTAGTGAAAAATGTTAATGTTGCCTGAAGTTGGCTGCGTTGTGCAGGGTCCATTTCTATGTATAAGATAAATCCTAATGTATTAGGTACTTGCATTTATGAATGTTGAGTTATGGCAATCTTGCTTATTTTTCAGAGCGCAAACAACAGCAACAAAGCAAAGAAAGGAGCGCCAAACGAAGCGGAAGAAAGAAGAGTACGGAAACTTGTGTGAATAATATTTGATTTATCCTGTTTTATTTTCTTCTGCAAGCCTGACTACTTTCACTTCTGTTGGCGTTTCCTGTGAGCCACACCACAAAATGCTCCTCTTTGTGTGGAAGCTTTATTGCAGAGTTGAAATGATTAGAACGATGACGATAGTGAAAAAGTAAAATGCAGTTCTCGCTGCGGGTTTCTTGTCATTAACTAAGTAGATTTTTACTTCTTTTTTGTTCTTGCTTTCCTTTCTTATTATTAGCATGATGTATTACCGGAGACTTTCTGCACTGCTTGCATGCTACATTGTCGTGCTGGAGAATATAAATAGCAAGGGAAGGCATAACAAATTTCGCTATTCAGACCTATATAAATATGCATGAGGGAAACAATAAAAAGCATGAAATACGGAGTATTTGCTCTGTGGTGGATGTTAGTGGCAAAGGAGAAATAAAAAGAACTTACTTAGTATTATCCACACTCTAAACTTTTACACGCTTCACACTTTCTAACAAAAGTCGGACTGGGGCGAAAATAGCAATTGCTCATTCACTACTCACCACCCGAGACAAAACATTAGCCCGCTTGTACCCTGTGTCCAGAAGGCTTCGCTTTATTCAGTACAAGGATCTTCAGAAAAAACTTTATATAGCGATCTATTATTTTCCTTCCTTTTTACGTTCAATTATTTAGGTTGTACATTCATCATTGTTATTATGAGGTTATGGGGCAACCGCAAATTGATCTGGGCATGCAAAATGTGATATTTTTCACTTTTACTCGACTCCCTTTTTTGTAATGTGGGAAGAGCAGTGGCAGTGGTGGCATGTAAAAGAAAAAACTGGTGAACTGGAATGAAAAGCAGTTCACAAACGAGTCAAGTCCTTGGTGGCGTTGTGACCAGATTGCTACAGTCATTGAACGTTTTTATCGTGTTATTTTTTATGCTTCCCTTTTCTTTTCACATATGTAGTTGTGATTTCTGAGTTGAACGATAATGCAGAAAGGAATTGTTAACATGGGCAAATCGAACCGAAGATTATTTTCTAGCTGCCTGGATATTTCAAATTGGGTTCAGAAATATATATGGACTGCCACGAAAATTTTGAACAAAGAAGCGACAAACATAACTTTACAAACTTGTAGTTCTTAGAATAAAAAATCAGGCAAGTGTGAGAAATATAACATGTTCAAAAGCGAAAACTTCAGGTTTAAATACAGTTTAGTGTCAGATTACATTTTTCACAGGGCAAGATTGCATTGCAAACCAAAAGACATTAGTAATTTAAGATTTCAATGATTAATAGAGTTTCACTGTGTTAAATGTGTGATTCGATGTTTAAATTCGTGTGCCTAACTAACAAGTAAGTGAAGTCCTCGGAGCTGTAACTAGTCATGGCAACCTGGATGAACCAGACACCTTCGAGCCGGAAGTCAAGTAACAAATCTAATTCGATACATCCGGCAGAGCTGAATCGCGGTATGTGTAAGAAATCAATAAATTAGTGATTGAGTATTTTTTGTAGTAAGGTAGGTAGGTAGCCCTGATGATTATCCTACTTAACATGTACAACATAACTCTAACGAATATTTTTTATTAAGGTTATCCGGTTGACGGTGGAATCATTACTCAGCAGCCTGTTAAAGAAATAAAGCCGGAACCAGTGCCTGGTAAAAAATAAAATCACCCATCAGAAAGTTTCATACCACCGTTAAGTTAAACACAATTTCTCAACCGATATTTATTTCAGATGTACCCGAAGGTCTGGAGGCGCTACAGAACACAAAGCACCTGTTCATTAAGCAGTCAGGTCTCCCAATAGAATGTTTGTACTACTCTTTATTTACTTAGTTTACATCAATTTTCAGCCACACACACCGACCACCGCATCACGCGACAAAAATGAATGATTTTATCCGAATTTGGAGTAGTGTTTGTATCACTTAGTAAGTCAATGGCATTCTAGCGGGTAGAGCTTCACCGTAAAGGCACAGATAATGTAAATCGCTGATGCTAGGCTGAGAATGATTCACACGATAAGAGCAAAGCCTCTTAAAGTTCTTGTCTCATTTTGCTCCTGCGCACAATTTTGAAATTTTTAACTTATCCGTAGTAAAATAATATGAATAACATTGTATGTATCTATGTAGTTTTGTCTAACTGTAATGAATTTGTCATTTTGCCCGATTGCTCTTTAATGGGATATTGCGATTTTTCGCAGTTTACCGGACAGTCGAAACCCATTATCAGGTAAGAGATCTGCTCATTTTTCATCCCTGGGTTCTTCTACTATGGAAAACTATTTAGCATTTCCTTTTCATTAATTCAAAATTAGAATATATTATTATGTAGTATGCAAATATCAATAAATTTTCTTTCAGGTTTTGGACAGTGATGGCGAGAAAATTTTCATGGCCGATGAACTGACAGATACAAGTACAAGAGCTTTCTGCCGCGGAACTAAACCTTTTGATATCTCATTTTTCATCAGATCGGGGATGTATAGGAAAGAAGTCATGAAGGTGCACAGAATAAATCTAAAATGCATTTAAAAATTACGCAACACATTTATGCGATATTCTTTTACGGAAAGCTTGAATTAATTTTGTCCATAGATGTCCGGAGAACCGCGAAGTTGTGGCTGTGGTGGGGTAAGTTTATTATAATTACTTTATCCTGCAACAGGGTTAAAATAGGATTTCTTAAGTAAACAAAAAGTACAACGCATAATATAATTTGGTCCAAGGACATTACTCTGAAGTTGACGAAACACACACTCGGAATAATAGAGCAAGGAACGGATTGCTCGCTGCCTTATTTTTATGTTAGAGATTGGGAAGGACAGGAGATTCTTCATATAATAGGTCCAACCAGTAGAAATTGCTTCAGCTTCTCTTTGGATAAAGGGGGCGAATTTGACATTCTTCTCCCAGACGATAGAACACTGATTGGGAAAATTGCCAAATATTGGGGTGGGAAAGATAAGGAGATTGGGAGCAAAATTGGAGATATTTGGGGAGTCAAATTTCCACTGGATATGAAAGTTGGCCACAAGGCGTTATTGTTAGCAGCATGCTTTCTCCTGGTAAGCAATAAATCTAGTTTATTAGTATGGTTCCGTTACAGGGCGTTGGTTTAATTTTACCACTGATTTTTTCGGACTTCATTTTCTAGAATTTCCAGTACCAAGATGTTTTGGATGAAGATTAAAATATATTCATTGTGAGATAAAAGAAACGTTACCTGATGTTAATATAAAATGTGTGAATGGAAAAGAGGAAAATACTTAATTTGTTCTCAAATTAATTAGGTGTAATTATAAAAGATTACTATTGATGCCTTCTTGTTGTAAGTTATTTCTTACTGAACATAATTTAATATTGTGGATTTAAGTCCTTATGAACTTCTGTATTACTTTTAAC
>VYYJ01004255.1:0-13909 GCA_021029165.1 Cyphoderus albinus
AAAAGTAAAAGAGGGGAGACCCGAGCATTTCAGTTGAAGGTTGTTTTGTGCCTACAGTACATTATTATATGGCATCACATATTTTCCTCTTTTGATTGCTATTCTGTTGCTAGGCACATAATCTATTTATCAACTGAAAGCCTTAAGGCTTTCCTTTAATAATCCTTTCTTTGCACTAAATCATTATTACCATACATTACTCATTTTATAAGCAAATATGTGCGTCACACTTGCCACACAAATGCTTGGAGGGATTGTTTGTTGACAACTTACGGTTTTGTCCTATATGTAAATGTTATGCCTACAGCTTTTTACAGTATCAAAATAATATTATAATAATGTTATAAAGTGAAAGAGCAAAGAAAAAGTATATAAAAATATTATATTAGGATAAGAAGGAAGAGAGGGGGAAGCGAGCAAAGCAACATTTGCTCATTGCGGAGTATCATGTTCAGAGCTGGTGCGCCGTGATGATGCAGCATTACATTGTTCAAGGAGACACAATATAATATGACATAATATAATAATATAACAATATGATAGAGAGGCAGGGAAAGTAATTGACACGTGTCAGTGTTCATTTCTTTTCTCTGGTCAGTGTAAGAATATTGTAATGTTAATTTTACATTTACATGAGTGAAGCATCTACAAAAAGACGGAAGGGAGTTAACGTGGAAGTGAAAGGGGAAAGAGTGGAGATGCTTAACTATGTAAAGTAAATGAAAGATATCCTTAGACTTATAAGTTATATGAAGTATTAGGCGTGTATGAAGCTTATGCTTTATTGTATTGTGTGCAAAAAGGGGAAGAGAAAAAGGGAAGCAGAAAAAGGGAGTTTAAGTGTAACTGCAATTTATTTTGCAATGGTTTACTAACCCAGAGACGGGACTTAGAATATTTTTATCAATCTTGTATTACCCCAGTTAGTCTAACATAGCCCCATACTTTTGTAACTTACCCCGGTTTGGCTGGAGAAAGCGCCTGAGGGGAAAATTCTAGTATAAAAGCAGCAAGCTCGCCATGCAAACTTTATCAGTTGTTCTCCAGACTTCTTGAGAGACGCGTAGGATCTTAGCTATTGCTACCTTCTCTCATAGAGGCTGAGAAAGAATCAGTAGGATCTTGGTTATCACTACTGTGCTTTTGGTAAGGAACACTGATCAAGTGAAAGTTTTGCTTTTCACCAATGTAGTAGAGTCAAAGATACTACTGCTACATTTGAGAAGAGTGAACGATCACCGAGACTTGCTCACATATAGTAGGATCATTGTTATTACTGCTTTATGGAGTAGCAAGGAGAGACTTGCTCATATAGTAGGATCATTGTTATTACTACTTTATTGAGTAAGAGGAGGAGAAGAAACTGATAAGCATATCCTTGTAGTAATGCAAGAATCCGACTTTGTCAGAATGAAAGAGTAAAGGTAAAAAGACGAAATACTCGTCAAAAGGTAAACTTTTATATTCCTTATAAATATAAGAAATAGTTAAAATACTTACATACTTAATAATAACGATAATTATTATTAGAATAATTAATTTGAGATCTAATTAACCAATGTAAAGGGATATACATTTAAACGAGGAAATTGATAATCGATCTTATAAAACCTAAATGTAAATGCAATATTTAATCAAGAACCATATTTAGAGTCTTGTACCTAAAGAGATAAATTATCAGTGAAAGAGATGGTGGAAGGCATA
The DNA here is from genome assembly GCA_021029165.1 of Cyphoderus albinus. Taxonomy (NCBI): domain Eukaryota; kingdom Metazoa; phylum Arthropoda; class Collembola; order Entomobryomorpha; family Paronellidae; genus Cyphoderus; species Cyphoderus albinus. The sequence continues at coordinate 1,705 of VYYJ01004255.1, forward strand.
GGTAAATATAGAAAGTTGAATTGAATAAATACACGTATAATTTTTGATTGCTTTTTAAGGCAGTTACATCCCACACAATCCAAGTTTAGTCTCATATTTATTTATGTATGAAAGCATAAGAAACAAAAGAAGGCTAGAAGATAATTTTCTCATATTACTTTAATGCTGTAGTAGGGAAAGTATAGCAGGAAAACGGGTAGAGAAGACTCACAGAAAGCATGATAAGAAATTATACATATTATACATATTTTGTACATATGCATCTTTACATATAAGGAGGAAGGAAGAAATTCAGGGGACTCGACGGTTGGCTAACTCTGTTTACAAGACCCGTGGGCAATAACCCAGCCCGCCTTGGGCGTATCCCTAGGGCGTTCCTGGTGTTCACGCAGAACAGTAAAATTGGGCTGCGTACCACTTGAGTTGTTGGTTTTGTATTTTATTTCTTTTTCTGGTAATGGTCGTTTACAGACTCATCACAAAACATGAGTATAGTATAATGGTAAATAAAATAATGCATCATTATTATACTACGCATATCAGACGAATCTAGAATTGACAAAGTCAAAACTCGTTAGTATTTAGGATGTTTGGACAATTCTAATTAATTCAAATTGTTTCTATAGTATTCTGTTTCAATTCTAATTGTTTTTGTAATTTTATTCTACTTTGTCTGTTAAGAGTGAACCATCATTATGTAAATCTACCAATCAATTACTAAAAATAAATTTTTGATTTAACAAATGCCTTTTTTTATTTCAGTTGAATTTAAATAACACCTAGCTATTATTCTTACCTACTACAAGATGAATGTACACAATAGTATATTCAGTTATTACAATTGTAGCAGTCAGCATGTTAAAAAAATGCTTCGAATTATTTGAACTTATTTTTCTTCAGAATTCAGGATATTTTATAGAATCTAGTTGATATATAAAAATCAACTTTAACCAAATGTTTACAATAAGTCATATTTTGTGTACAGAAAAAAGAAATCCATTCTAGGGCTGTGACAAAGTCCTAAAATTTTCATTTCATTTATACATACATATGTAGTACGACAGAAAATCAGCGCTTTAAAGTCAATCAGTGGTATATTTAAATAATATTTTTCGTGAGTTTCTATTTCCATTTAAGTGAAGAAAATTGTTTCTTTTTTGTTTAAATTTGTAGAAAAAAACTACGGATTACGACGAAGCAAACTCAACCATAAAAATAAAGAATGTCGACGTGATAATACTCGGTGATAGAATTTATGCACGTACCTACTAAAACACTTGTAATTTGTTCATCACTTATTCTCTAAGGAAATTGCTTGTTTGTACATCTAACAAAGTTCCAATGGGAAAGAAGCCAAAATTGTTAGTTTGTTAGTTTACTTGTTCAATTTAGTAAAATTATGTATGTTTCAGAAGAGCAGAGTGCAATACTTGATACATAATATGTATTTTTGTCTAAAACCTTAATGCCATATAGAGGTATATCCTACTGACAACTTTATATCGGTCGCGTAATAGTAAATAATTTTAAAAATTACATCAATCAAAGATGTATTTTGCGAGGTGGTAAACAATTTAGAATTATGTTAATGTGTAAAAGATATACATAGTTTCAGTCCAAATTGATTAGCAATTTAGCATATCTAAATTTAAAGAACTACCATCTCATTCATGGTGGATGTTAATCCTAAAGCACAATCTCAAATTTTGAAGTTTATGATTAAAGTTTATATGATGTTTATATGTTTATTAAAGTTTATATGATGATTGTATGATTTTATGAACTAATAGTTAAAAAGCCTAACTCATTGTAATATTTAGATACATCCCAGAAAGAGACCTGCTTTCTGTGTCTGAAAGCAAAAGGCTGTAAGTAGAAAAATAAAAATAAATCAATTTTGTTTTCTAGTCTGGTAATGTAATGTCTTACACAAAGCTTGTCAATAACAAGTAAAATCCGGGGTTTCAGCAGTATAAACATTTAATTTGAATCATCTCGTGTTGTATGTTGGAGGTTGATCCAAAGAGTACAATTTCAACAAAGCATGTTGAATTTATGATTTCTCTGGATAAAAATAAAACGAATCAAATATGATTGTTTCACGTGGACTAGACAATGTTCAGTATTTATTTATTGGATGTCAATAAGAATTATCTAATATATTTTGCTCGCACATATTTTTCACCTATAGAACGTAAATGCTACATAAAATTAACTATCTACCTTTATTCAAATAACAAGCACACTGCATCATATTCGTATATTTAATTCTTGTGTGACATACGCTTTGAGATTTTTTATTTCATTTACCTATGTAGTAGAGAAGGAAAATCAGACATTTAAAGTAAATTATTGGTATCAAAAATGCCTTTAGGAACAAAATAAATATTTTTGTCTCTATTTTTGCTTTATTCGACCATATTCGATTGAAAGCAAACATACTCGTTACTCGTTACTCGTTTTGATTAATTCTGGAGATAATAGAGTTAATCTAGAATTACATTTGCAATGGCTCACACAAATTCGGTTAAGAAATATAAAATTTAAATTTACAAGAACAACTAGAAAAACACTGGCGAGCATGTTGTCAATCTCAAATCAAAATTTGAATTTGCGCATGAAAGTATCATGATCATGCTCTGGACTAGGCTTGCCGCAATAAACAAACGATTTCGTTTAAACGAATGCAAACTTTCGTTTAATAAACAAATTTCCTTCGTTTACGGGTTTACGTTCGTTTAAACGAAACAAAACCTTTGAATTTTTTTTGGACGCAGGGAAGAAAGATAAGATGTGGAACAATACAGATAAAGATAGGAAAATTATAAATTATTAAAAGAGATAAAAACATACACTATCATAAATACGTTTAAAAATATTTTTGTTTAAACGAAGACTGGGTTCCTTCGTTTAGTCATCCCTATTCTGGACTGGATAGAACGGAATCAATGGAATGAATTATTTGGGGAAAATGTAAACAAAGCAATATTTATTTGTGAATGTAAAGTGTAACTTTTTTTGTCCCGTTGTTGCTTTTTTCATTCATCAGTCCGTTTATTATCAACGGATTCCATGAAAGGAGAGAAACTGATTTCTGGGGGAAAATGTGTAAATTCAGTTAAAAAATCATAACGCCGAAAAAGCATTGATTTTAAATCACAACGCAAGCTCGTCAAGTAAATTCTTAATTTAATTTCAATACAAAGTGTAAATATTTTCTTTCGATTTTAACAATTGGAATTAAACGTGCGATTAAAAATATTGGAAATTCTGTTCTCTTGCAGTTATTTAGGTTCGATCGCAAATCACTGAAGAATCCTGGAATTAAAATTTCCATACATCATCAAGAATACTGAATACTAATCTCCTGTACCAATCAAGAAAATCGAACCTCATCCAAGAAGTGGCCTATGTCATATCACTCAGCTGCACCTGCGCCCCTCAAAAGGTTGGCCTTGATAAACATGACCATTTTCCGGTCCAACTATTCATGTGTTGCTAACCCTGCATTGGGAACATTTAAAGGGTGGCATTCCATGTGGAGAAGGGGAACATTTTAGTTCGCGTTGTGGAGTTTCCAAGTGACGTGACCTGCTTCTTCCAACATGTAAGCAGAGGCGATGATGATGAAACGGTGAAAGTTGATGGAAAGTGCCATGAAATTGAGGAAGGTACCATTGCAATACAATGGCCCACTGAAATCGTGCTTGTAACTTGCAAGAAGGAAACCGGTATCCAGAGAGGTCCCTCACGCTGTTGAGCTACTCGTGTTTCATTGGCCACATCGAAGCTCTACATGGAAGAAAAATTAAAAGCCGTGCGATGAGATTCTTTTACAACTTTTTACACTACAATTTACTACACTACTTTTTACAACTACATCTTTTAACTTCGTGTTTAGCACTACACTGACGCATCTTTCCATGAACGAACACCAGTTCGGCGAGAAGCCGCTTCTCGAACTTCTTCATTATCTCCTTCATGTGAACGGTCACCTCAACCCCACCGCGCTCTTCCTGCTTGGAGATCATTTTTACGTTAAGAAGCCGGAAATTGAGTAAACAAATATTGAATTGAGGATGCTCCTAGCGTACATCGTGCTGCCGCCATGGTTTTCCCAGAAATATTCCATTCTAAAGCCGTAAACAATCTCCAGTGGAATGCTGCAAACAGTGTGGCGTCACACTTTGACATGTACAAAACAATTCTGGATATGATGGACCTGGAGAGATTTGAGTCTGCCACCTGGAGGAAAAATTGCTACTTCCAGCAAATTCCACCGAAAATGCGGAAAGAAAAAGGGGTCAGAGTTTGTTTGGCTTGCGGGATGTGAGAAACTCCAGCTGGGAAAAGTTCTCAACGCCACTCTCGTTATTACGGATAAGGGAATAATGTAGAATGCAGATTTTTAATAAGTAATGCGACAATGTAGTAAGTTGAGCATGCGATAATGCCTCCCTTTAACAATGTAATTACGGTCGAGCTAATAGTCATGAACTTTACATACATGACCAGTTTACCAAGCTGTGGTGTCCCACAATCCAACGGGGGACTTCTCACTAACTGATATTGTGAGGAAAAATTGGCACAGCAAGAAGGGTCACTGTGTCCACAATGAACTACGCCTCTACAGCATTTTCAAGGGGTACAAAGGTTACAAAGGTGACGCTGACAGATCTTTTCTTGATACTCTTCAGAAAAACATTTTTCGCATTGAGTGCAAATTGCGGAGTGATTGCGTTTCTTCACAAAACACGTGAAGCTCAGCCCTACGATACGACTACATGAAATGTATTATATTTTATAGCTTTATAACATTTTGTGTTATGTACTTTATTCAAAAATGTGGAATGATTTTTACTGTAAAAGATTTAATTTTATGATAATATATAGTGATGTTTGATGAGTGTTAGTTGATTTTGATTGAGAATTCGTTGTTAATCTTGGTGATTTAGCCAATATTATTTATGTTGAAATTGTCCTATGCGGTGTGTAAATGTAAACAAAGAATGAAATAAATCTATTAAGAACTAACTAACTTATGTTGGTTGAAACGTAATTGTTTGTATCTTTCTCTCGTTTATGAGAATGTTTGTTTTTCCAAGTGGACAACGTACCTATTTCTTGTAATTACTAAAAGGTATTTATTTGTTTCCGCTCTAATTAAGTACGAGTTAGCTTAAAAACATATTCACAGCGAGTTTGTCTTTCTTAAACTCGAGAATGATGATTTGTTTCTTTTACAATTAAGATATGAATATTATTATCTAATAAATTGAAATCATAGACATAAATAATAATACTAATCTAACGACGCTTTTCTTTTTTCCATGCCTCTTCCTAATTTTACCAAAGCCAAAAACATGGAGATAATTTTATTTTAAATTTGCATCTACAAAATATAGATATTTATATATAAAATATTCCATAACAAATGCAGTTTGGAGAATCACTGATAATAAATTAATAATAAACTTATAATCATGATGAGGTTATATCCTGGCTAATTTTACCCATTATGCGAAATGTCCTTTATGGATAAAATGGTGTTTCGAAAAATGTGGTCCGGCTCAGCTATTGACTAGTTTGGATGCGTATTAGCTGCAGGACTGTCTGCTCTTTCCAACTCGTGCTATCCTGGATGCCACTTTTTTAATTTGTGGTAGCTGCAGAGTTTGCATTTTGGTCACTTTTCCTAATTTTCACCAATTATATTTTTCTTTTGCCTCTCACTTCCACAAATGATCATCAAATGATATGAAAATTTGAAATTAGACACAACTTTTCACGCGTAATCGAACTGTGGCGGTTGCACCTTAAACTCTGTGATTTGAAAAATTTCGATTTTTTTACCTCAGGCTTGTCACTTTCGGTTTAGCACGAAATATTGGTCAAATTCACTCGAACCGGACAGAAAACGAATCAGTGGCATCAATTACATCTCCTGAGATGAAAATTTAAAAATCCATCTCCTGAGTGATTTTTTGGATGTCACCCAGAATCGGTAAAATCAGTCAGTGTGGGATAGTGGTAATGTTAGCGATCATTGTGTAAAGTCACACTTAATGTCAATGTAAAGTTATAAACAACAATACATAAAGCAGAGTAACGAGTAACGACAGCTTAGCTCTGGACAAGAGCCTCTTGTTCACTCTTAAACTACTCACACGAGACGACGATTTCCTTTAAAGACTAACCTAAACGTATATGTACAGACAAATATAACAGTGTTACGCATCTACATATTATCTCGTTCATCATCATCATACAATTGCTGATGCGTTATGTAATATTTACAATATTATGTAATGTAAGAGAAAATACATTGTGTTATCGTTGTGGTTTGCCTTCTATACATTCGCAATCACTCAAAATCATAATCATGCATCACCCAAAGTAATCCTTTCCATATTTTGTTTCTCATTTGTTTTCTCAAATGCGGTTCTGCATCTGCTCGAAGCATAAAGCTCCTAGTAACGTTATGTTATTGGTGTTGGTCAAATATTGTTGAACCGTTCAACTTGAACGTATTCATTATATCTATTCTATTCCAAGCATGTACAGCTGCTGAATAAGACATTATTCTGTCTCAGACACACCTCGGAAAAAATAATTAACATTGCATCGAATACCTTCCAAAAAGACGAAAGAAGGACCAAATTTCTGAAATATTTTGATTATTTAAAGTTCAATATAAAAAAATCAACGTAAATTTTATTTTATTCAGATATATCCATTTAAAATTCAACATATTTACGCAAATATTTACAAGTGATCAGCTTTGGTGTTTAAACTTTGATATTTAAGGATTTATTTGATTGAAGATGGCTGACCGTAAGTACAATCGTGCACAACGCGAATTTGGTTCAGTATCAACCGCAGGTGGGGACTCACAAACGGGTACTGGTGACAATTCTTCCGAGGGGAACGAGCAGGAATTGGCAAATGGTAAAACATGTTAAATTGCATCAGCACAATTTTAGTTTTCATGTATTGTATTTCTTTACAAAAATTACACATGGTTTACTTTTAAATTACAGCACCAACAGAAAATAATGCAGCAGCGGAGCAGCACTTGGAGAATGTTGTTGCTCCCTCCACCTCTTCCGGCACCTCCTCGCAAATTAATCCAGGCTCAACCGGAGGTATAACTTAAATATTCTAAATTGAAAATTTCACAATATTTTTGAATTTTAACAATTCAAACCAAAGTAAATGTAATAATTTATACTAAAAGATTCTGGGTTACCGGATACACCTCTGAATGTGTTCTTACGGGGTCGGATCAAATGTATGTTTTCTCTTTAAAATGTCTAATTTTGTCCTCTTTTAAAAATTGTAACTTCTGTATATTTCTTGCCAATCCTTCAGATCTGACTGACCCAAAAAAGCGTACCAAATCTCTGGCAGTAATTGAGGGAAATTTGAGAAAAATACGCGATTTAAGCGACGACGAGATGCGAAATGTCCTAACGGACCGCTGGACGGCAAAGGCAACTAAATTACTGAAATTGGCTATGGAGAACTCGGTCTTCAAGAAGATTGTCGGGGACGAATCACAAAAGCTTGCTGATATGATGAAAAATCGGAAATTAAAAATATTTACTGATGAACAACTTCATTTCCTCGAATGTTGGAGAGTGGACTTTCTGGAAAATTTGGGAGCGGCTTCTAGGAGCAATTCGCGAACCCAGCAAGCAACTTAAAAGGTGTTGATGCCTTTCATGAAGCTGTACATTTATTCGTGGTTCACCTTCCAAGATGGATGCAGACTTAATCTTTATGTGGCCCTGTCTGATTTCATAAAAATCACAAAGGTAAAATTCAATTCAACACGATTATTATGCAGTAATTATTATTCATTTAAATTGAGACGGGACTCTAAGTTTGAGCAAATTCTCAAGTTCTTTGATTTGCAAAATTTTATTTTCAGAAATACAATAACATTACATGGTTTGTTCCAAATCTACTGAACCAATGTTGATTATTTTTGGGGTATTTTTGGGGGAGAAAAATATGAGTTATGGTGAATGATGTGAGATATCTATCTGTTGGCAATCATTTTGATTAAAATTTTGCAATTACCAGAAATGAAGTTTTATTACACGTAGATTTTCAGTAGTTTACAAATAATGTATCAATTGAAATTCTTGTAAATAGTTTTATAATTTTGATCGTTTGATGTAATGTCATAATATATGATTTGTTTTGGAGTTGGAATAAATTTTTTAAATTAAAAATTACGTAATTGATTCAAGTGTTTTTTGTGCGAATGATAGAGTAATGTTCATGTTAACTGTGATAAATTAAATATTCGAACCGTCAATTTTTTTAGTTTGTTTTTTCTGAGATAAATTCAACCAGCTAGATAAGTAAGCATTATCAATCACATTTAAACCTAATGAAGATTTTTGCGTTTTTATTCTGGATTGTAATAATTATTAAATACTATGAAGCAACTGAGAGTTCAGATTTGCGTTGCCACTTTTGCATTTAATAAGTGGACACAGATTATTGCTGTGCTTGAATGTCACGTGATGTAGTATATGACTGCATTGTTGTTCTATTATTAATAACGTCACGTTCATTAAAAAAATAGTATTAGTATTTGTAATTAAGATGTTAGAAAATTGGCTCAAAATGCATGTCTCTTTTCTTTTATATAAATACATAGTCATTATTCATTTCAAAGTTGTTATCGTCATATATTAGTCACATCATTATTGCTCAAATTGCGGGATGGGCTACTTGGTACTACTATAAGTTACAAAATATTTTGGAGTAAGTGTATGCTAAGTTCAAGGTGATGACGAATTACAATCACTGATGAATTAATAAATTTTAAAGTTTGTAGATGTCAGAAATTGTTTAAAGGCCAATTTAGGAAATAAATAAGGAATGATAACCACCATTCAACATTCCGGCTTTTAAATAAAATTGTATTTTAAAATTTATCGATTTCAGCGCCATATTTTCCAATAATTTCTATTCCAACGCACAGTTATTAAAACATAGGCTTTTGGAAAAAACTCTAGCTTTAAGCTCTCAGTAGCATCTTTTTCTTCACAGCTGGATTTTCAGCTTTTCGTTACTATAAAAAATACTGTGCAGTCCACAATTGGCTGTTCATTATTAATTTAACATTATAATTAATGTTAAATTTGTATTTTGTATATATTTGCATTTATATCGCGTTTACCAATCAATCAATCAATATTACGACGTGGCTGGATGAACCAACATGCAAAAGAAGCAAAGTTAACGACACTTCTGCTAACGAAAGTAGCTCCAACGCAAATATGGTGGATCATCATCGTCATCATTATGAACGACGTCATCCGAAAATGTTAATAATTCTTCACGGTTGGAGTGATTTTTCCTTTCGTACTATCAATGGATTTATCTGAAGACACAATGAGCGATTGATTTAATTCATCATGCGGCAACATCATCTTCCATTGGAGTTACATTACATACGATAAACAACTTAATTGTTATTTGCTATTTTATGTTCAATGATGAAATATTTGTTACATTACTTGATACCATAAATATAACATCATGCCAATCATTGAATTATTGATTGCAGTGCGTCCTGATTGTGTGATGAGTTAAAATTTAAAATAAAAATTTCTATTAAATTTGTTTTAAAATTGGGGAGATCCTTATATGTCCGTTGGTAACTAGCGAAATAGAAATTTAAAGCGTTCAATGATTGGTTGTTTTGATTTTAGCTCATTCATAAATAATTATGTACAAAACTGACTACGTACATATTTGTAAACACGTTAGCACCAATAATGATAATGTGAGAGATTCCAGGAATTCTTTGTTGACATCGACAACTGCATTCATGGAACTCCATACTTAATTTTGTTTGTTCCCACAGCCCTACACGATTATATTTAAAGAGACGAGTATGTGGCCAGAAGATAAATTAGACGATTAATGTTTTTGCTAGAATGTATATTTTTTATTATTGAGCGAACCCAATTTAGAATTTCGGTGGTTGCTTCGCTTTCTCGATTTAGACTTACATATATAACTACTAAATCGGAATACGCTTTTTTAGGTCGATTCTGATTTTACTTGTTTTGAACTTCAAATTGAAGTTCATTCATTTATGCCAAAATAGAAAATTGCGGGTTAGATAAAATTGTTTACGGATGAAAATAGATTCAGAAACAACTACGATTTTCTGCAAAAAAGGAATTGCTGGGTGATTAGCTATCTCGTTTTTATGATTTTATTCGACAAAATATTTAAGAGTGGAAATGAAATCAATGAGGGGGATTATATGAGACTATACGTTGGAGATATATGATATTTATTTTCATTTTCAAGTTTTATGCCTGCTACGAAGAACAAAAATATATATATATAAATAATTAGGTCAACCTTTATTTAAGTAATGATTATGAATTAATTCTGAAGCGCAGATTTGCGACGATGAGTACAGGGTGAAATATTTGGAAAAGGTTTGTGAATAGTTTTTCATTCTATTAATAGTAAATAGTAGTGATTAACTTCATTATAATTACATAAATAACTTTCATAATGGCATACATAAATTGATAATATAACATTTATAAAGTATCAAAACACAAAATAACAAAATTGTTTGCCGGTTCTATACAGAACAGAAATATACAATTAAACTTCATAAAGCTACATATCTATCCACCTTCCCCGAAATAAAACTAAAGCCCACTTGTCAGTACATGTAAAATTAGACTAGAATAAATTTAGCTGTCCGTTGTTGGAATTTTTATGCATGTTTCAGTGGCCAAATGCGTCTCTGCTATCTGCTCGAGTCGATTGCACATTGCAGGGATGATGACGGTTGCTGGAAAATTATGATCATGATGATTCTTGGTTGGTACTATGCCGTGAGCGCTTTTTTGCACTGTACAAAATAAACTTATGAAAAAAGCAAACCGACAATAATCTTTCAGCTGTTCTACTAGTAGCTCGGCAGCAGAACAGCTCTACATACCATATAAATATATCGTGGGTTGTTAAATAAATATATCTTTAAACTAATATTTACTTTTTAAAATTTATTGTAATTAAGAGGGCGATTTTTAATGTAATATACATACATAGTACAGCTACACATCAGAATAAAATTAGCAATTGGTTCAATTGTGTGCGTATTTATATATATTATATTTTTCAACAAAATAACACGACGATTCAAACTGAAACTAGACCGGTTTCAATTTTTTAGTTACTGTTTTAATTATTTTTATTACATTTTTTCTGTATATTCGTAGTAATTTTTCTGAAGCAAAAAGGCATTTCAATTGAAGACTGAAAAGATCTCATCATGTCTTCGGAACCTCAACCATCTACATCTGGCTCAACAAATTCTTCCAATTTGAATTCTACACTCGACCAAAGATTTTTTGAAGAGGAGAAAAAATTGCCAGCAATAATAAAACACAACATTTTAAAGAGATACTTGGAGACTTGGTCTGCCAAACTCTGTCAAAATCAATGGGCATTCAAACAATACGGCCACATCGTTTATGTGGACGGATTTGCGGGGCCTGGAATTCACCATGAAGAAGAAACCTACGGATCGCCAACACTCGCCTATAAGTTACTGCTGGAGCACAAAAATATTTTGCGTACGTTCGAAGATCAAACTCCAAAAATTTATTTAATTTTCATCGAAAAGAGCCCCAAAAATTGCGCCACACCCGTATAAAAAAAATGTTCGCTTTCCTGAAGAAAATTTTAACCGAATTCGTCAGGAAAAGCTTTGCTAGAATTGGCCCAATTTTCTGAAGATTTCATTCTTCAGAAAACTTTCTGAAGAGCACCTACTGCAGAAAATTATCTGAAGAATGCTATCTGAATTTTGGTATGAAAAGAAACGTTTATGTAAGGAATTTAAATTAAATTAATTCAATATAACTAAAAATAATAATTATTTTTTTAAATTAACGTTAGTGTTTTATTCAAAGCAATAAACAAGAAAAATACATGAAAGTAATGGTTTCAGTTTAAACTTTGGTAGATTTACGATGCTCCTCTCGAAGAAAATCTGAAAGTGACTTCATAACTTCCGCCTTTGCACGATTATGCTCCTTTTTCCCGACATCGCCCACATCAAGGTTGTTCTCTTTTAGTACGTAGGCTTCGGAGACAAAAAGTTCAAATTAAATCTTGGAAATTATATGCACAAGACTGCCAAAAC
>VYYJ01004256.1:0-13909 GCA_021029165.1 Cyphoderus albinus
TCTACCATTAAAGCTACTAATTTACCATTTCTCATATCAATAGCATCATGAATTTTTTGCGAAAATAATACCGTCGCTGTCTCACAGGATTTACCCACACAAAAGCCATGCTGTGAAGTGTGGGTAATGTGTGGGTAATTGAAGTGTGCCATGAAAATTTCTGCACTTCCATGTTAGTGTTTATTCGATTGAACTCATTCTTTAGTGATTTCATTGTAAAGGGAAATCAAAACATTATGTGTATCTTTCATGGCAAGTATTTATGTATCGGCAGAACGGTACCATTTTAGTTACTTGATTGCAGCTTTGGTAGGCGTCTTATTCTAATCAATACACACCTGGCATCTGTATATTGAAAGAAGTTGAACAATATTATTGAAATATTCAACTAATTGTTCTGAATTCCACAAGCGAACAATTTTGTATACAGAATGAACAGTTGGGTGAGAGTTGCTTCATTTCATTAGTGAATAGAGTTAATAAATTGGTTTAGCAATGTTATTGATATATTTACTGTTTTCTAATTATTGTTAGATGACAAATTAATGGCACATCAGCATTGGTATGGTGGCATCAGCGCCGGAAGAGCCATACCAACCGGAGGATAACGCCAGAATCTACATAGACTCTAATACATCCATTAAAATTGCGTTAATTTTGTCGCCAATCAGGTTTGCATATAACATACAAAACCAATAAATGTTTTGTGAGTGTAGGAAAGAAAAACTTATGGTTCTTCTTTTCAGACTGTTTCAGTTGCTCCACTGCGCTGAAAAGTGAAGGAGAAATGCAACGCGATCAACAAATCACTCGCTTGTTTCTACCGATTTATGATGAATACATTAAGAAAGCAGTAGTCAGTTCAGTCCAGTAGAAGCCAACAACTCAGGTGAGCACTGTCAGTGAAGTCAAGTGCGCTGGACTGGGTGAAAACAGGTTGTAACTTGGCTGAGCCGGAAATGAATGATGATAAATTGAAATCATAAAACGTGAAAGAAAAAACTAGAGAAATGTGAGTGGATTTCAATTGGTTTCGTAAAAACGCCATTATCCAGCGCATCAGTTGGTTTTTGTTTCTTCATATCTTGTACGGTAAAAATGAATTGCGATGGTGTAATTACCGCTTGTTTGCATTTATGTGGAATTGTACTGTATTTGGAAGGGCAAATGACAGCCAATAGTAGTAAAATACAGACCTCTCATTGTTTGTAAGTTTATACGTATACTGTTTAATAGATTCCAAAAATGCAAACCCAGTAATCTCAAAGAAGGAAAAAATAAACAACGATACCTTTCATCTCTTGCTTTATATGTGCAATTATAGAAAAAAATCCCATATTGTACTGAAAGGGATTCAACTTTTGCTGAAATAGTACGTTTTTATAATTTTATCTTGGCTACATTTCTGGAATTAAAACTGCATAGCCCCTCTGTACATCAGTTTTGACCAAGCGTATCTGAGACGTTTATGGTTTTGGCAAAAAACTGATCTTTTCATCGTATCATTACGTGTTATGAGTACATTGAGCTCAACCTAAAATACGGAAAATGGTGAATGTTGTACCAACTTCAGTGAATAGGAGAGAAAAAAGAGCGTCATAAGAATTAAAATTTAAGATTCGAATTCAGAAATAAGTTTTTGTTTGGGCTTTGACTTGCATGATGATCATGACATCTTGATACTGATCCCATCTTGGCTTGCATGAGATTTAACTTACATGATGTAGAAACAAATGTGATAAATCCACAGTTACGAAGTGTCTGAACTTATATTTCCACCAAAATTCTTGTTTAACAACATGTTCTATTAGTTAGTGTAAGTCAAAGCAGCCTCTGCCAAACCACGGTACATACTAACTACCAACTTTGATGCTGATACTCAAGATCTTTTCATCATCATTGAATAGTAGGTAAACAATAAATTAAACTATAAATCGTTCATTTCCTAACCACGTTTTAATTATGACGCACTGCCACCACGATTCCGTGGTTTCGGGAATGCACCACTTTTGCTTTTCTAAATATTTCGTGTTTGAGCATCGAAGGTTTCATAAAAACGGGGAATGGATGGGCCAATTTGTTAAAGTATATCAAGCTCCACTCACGACGACAATCAAATCCATACCCTTTACTCGAGTATTATGGACAGAAGCTTAAGCTTAGACTCATTTCTCTAAACAAGCACAACAGTAAACATGGACGGTTAGTAGAAAAAGGGTTTTGTCAATACATGGAGAAAATAGGAGCAGCAGTACTGGCACCATACGTTTGCGCCTTTCTATTTGGGAGATGAGTCTAAGGTTAAGCTTTTGTTCATAATACATTTCCATCCTTTTAAATGTACAATGTTAATAACCAATAGCTGGATCAGACCGGTAGCCCATAAACGTTATCTAATAAACCAAAAATATCCTGACACCAAAGACATCTTTAATGTCAATATAGAAAGACAGATTCATTATTCCTGCATTTCTGCAAAATTTCCACTTCAATTATGCATGCAGAATAAAAACGTGAGTCAGAATCTTAATAGGAAAAAAAGATGAAGCGTAAATTTTTAGTGAACGTTTTACTGCCAAAATTATTAAAACCACTTTTTAGTAGAAAAACACAAAAGAATTTTTATTCCCTGGTTTAACTATCCCTTGTTAAAAATTAAACACCCCGTTGTACATAAAATGCACTTACATTAGACTCAGGCTTCCTTTACTCCGTATGCGTTTGCAAATACTTTTAAATAAAACGCTGCTAACTAGATATTTGTGTACCTGTTTTCGTATGCTTCATAATTGCCGTCACAGATCAAGGTGGTAATGAGATTCTAATTTTATTTTCGATGATTCTGATATTTATGTATGTCTGTGGTGAAAAATATTCACACAAATAAAAGCCTATTTACAATTCCTTATTGGTGTGTCTTTATCTACGTTTTAATATAATTAATTGTGCAATATTCCGAGAACTTACACAATGCACTATTTTATGTGATTGTTAGAACTTGCTGGGATGATATTGAAGTCAATATCTTATTAAGTAGAAGCAGTAAACATTTCTTTGTAAATATTTTGAAAGTCAGAATAAAAGTTCCTTTCGGCTACAAGTTTGTCTCAGTTGCAAGAGTGAAGTTCAATGAAGTAGCGACAGCTTTTTCTCATAGCGGTAGACACTGGTCAACTGATCATATCATATGAAATTTTATTTTTATAGTTTCGTACGACTTGATCGGTTCATCAGATCTACAATGAACGACAGGGAAATAAGGCTGGATTCAGTTTCATACATTACCACAACAAAATCGAATATTTGAATCAACATGCAGCATCGCGGCGGACCACGTTAACCCCACCGGTTTTTTCGCAATCAGTTAAGTTTTACTATTTGTACATTTATTTTCTAATTTGTGCAAACAAACACAAACATTTCACTATATATAACCAACAAGGACTGAATTTGCTTCAAAACGCAGTGGCTGCTGTTCACGTTCTTCCGAACGCGAAGCTACATTATGCACTTTGGAATTTGAAATGACATAACGAAGAGAAGTTAATATTCACCGTTACAATGTCACGGCTTGAAAACTCAATTGAGTGTGAACAGATTGAAAATATCGCGCATTTTTCATACGCTGTTTTACGTGCAGCATAGAACAACGATTATTTCTGAATTGCGATAGATGCTTATTATTGCTATTTCAAAACTTTATTGCTTATACATACGTAATACACATAACTGCATAGATCGGAATCTTCTTCACATGAAACGGCAATAAACTTTGACTTATTTGACTGATGAAAATTATGGTTAAAGATGTATAAGCTAGTGTGCAAAAGGATGGTGAGGTTTTATAAATAGTTAGTATAATTCATAATTATAACCAGTCATTGTAACAAATATAATTTACAGCAGTCTGTCAAGTTAAGTTTCGAGGTGAGCACTTTTTTGAATAACAATAAATCGGTCTTGGAGATAACCCCGGAAGGCAAAAGCAATTCCACATAGCAAGTTAAAAAACTTATCACTTTAAATTTCTTAGTGACCGCGGTGCCGAAATGCCATTTTCAGTTACTTTGATTTGAAGCTACATATCTATGTCTCCGTGCTAATATGTCATCTTCCTTCCTTCCAACGCTTGCTACGTGGGTGTACTACGTGGGTGTACCACGTTTCACAAAATTTAACGCAGGGGTTTTTAGAACGAGCGAGAAAGAAAGAAAATGCATTTTTTCCAAAGACACCAAAATCGCTTTCCTCTTTCCCACTTTCTAAAAAATCATTTTAAAGTTTTGTGAAACTTGATGTAACGAGTTTGTGTAACGACGGGGGCAGCTCCGTTTGTTATCATCTGCAACTGCGTCATGTTGATTTGTATTTTGTAGCCCTCCTTCTCGACACGATCCACCAAAGTGTGAATAATTATTGTATTTTTGTCAGGAACGAGTCTCAAATCGAACAATAATATAAAATGAATCAGTTGCAGTTGAAGTCGAGATTCTGCTTTATTCATTTAACAACTCAGTCCTCAACATACATATCGCAAACCTAACCAGAATATATTTTACTTTGATCTCTCTTCTCTGAGAAGGCATCGCTGAATAGGAGAGTTTCTGAGTATCTGGTGCGCAGTTAAACAATTGTGGATTCACCAAAAGAAAATGCGTCATGTTTTTGTCGGGGTAATGTGAGAACTGAGAAGGAAGAAAATGCGAGCATGCGATGATGTTGGGAGCTAATGAAAAAAAATGATAGAATCAACTCTATGAGTTTGCATGGTATATATTTTAAAATATTGAAATTAGGAGTCTTAAAATGAAGCCAAAGTACATTTAACTATTTAACTTCATTCACCAGTGCTCTTGTTTTTATTTCTTCATTTAATAATTTAGGTGTTTTAGCTCCAGATGAGGCCGCCATTGTAACTGACATACCATTAAGCAATGATTTAAATATCGGATAAATCGGAATTTGGTTAAGAAAAACAAAAACAAGAATATGTAGATAAAGCGAAAAGTAGCAAAAATAGGAACCGTAGTTTCTTACTGAATCTAGTTGAATCTCTGTTTATAATAAATATTACACAAACTTTCCATTCACGCTTACCCATATTCATCTATATGATAATCAAGTGTATGTGGTATGACGCATTGCTAATTTACAGTAAAAGAAAATGGCTTTATGTGACACTTTTTGTAATAACTCGAGAAGGAAAAAAATTGTTCCAATGGATCTTTGAAGAGAGAAAGCGATTAGAATTTCGGCTACAAAAAAGTGGGGGTACGGGTCCACTATGACCTTTCTGGTGGCAATGCCACCGTGGCATCCATGACATTTTTTGAAACTTGGTCCACCGACGTAAAACAATAATAATTATCACCAAAAGATCTACTTGCTGATGTTAGGTTGCAGTAATACAAACTAGATTGTTATTTGTGTTTGTTTGAACGGTGTCATGCTTTGGCATTCGTAGACAAGAATAAAACATGGGGAAAACTGGAACTCACCATTGCATCTCAAGGAGCAGTTTGCCTATGAAGGGTTCATTTTGTGCCCACTTGTTTAAAATGTAGCAATAGCAATCTTCTGTGGTTGTCAAGTTGATATTTGTCTTGGAGCGACTTGGATAAGGTTGCGGAATGAATCCACAAGCACGTTTTATTTTTAAATTCTGATGTGAGTATGTGAAGTTGTTTTCAATGACTGCACAAATTAATCAAGGTGCAACTGGTAATTCGAATTAAACAAACGTGGAAGAATAAAGCTGGATTTGTTAATTAGTTTATTATTTAAAAGCAAAGACATTTAAGGAAGGGCGAAAATACATAAAACATATCCTTGAAACTAAAGTGCAATAGTTCATATTATAAATGTTTTTTGAATATTTCGTTTTGATTCATTTTGTTCGAGTACAAATATTGGAACATTTTTTATATTATGCTGAAATAAATCTCGTTCTTACCCAAAATTGTTTCGAATAGTGGTGTGTAGCGTGTAGCAAGTAGTTTTTTTGCAAATAATTTTTTATTAATCCCGTGTTTCATTAACAACAGCCCCAGCAAATCACACTGAATTAATTATTATGACAGACAATTTGTGGATTAACAACTGGACCCGTTTCCAATAATTTACCAAATACCAAATAAATCAATGTTTCGGACGAATAATTAAACGCAAATGCGACCATGCGAAATGAGTATGACAAGTATTTTAGATCACGCCAATAAAATACTCCTCTGAGCATTCACAGTTTTATCGGTTTCTGCGATGGACTGTAATGAGTAATTCATCGGTTATATATTTGATAGAAAAGGAATTTGTTTTAACTCACTTATAATTTATAAGTATGGCTTAATATATTTTTGAATGTTTACATGTAGCTTTGACTAAGGCGTAGGCCAATAATTATTTAAAAGAAGATAATTCAAAGTACAGGTGATCATAGAGTTCTATTGCAGTAGGTCTGCTTTCACTGTCATGCTGCAGGCACCTTCTAATAAAGTCTTTAAAGGATGTTTCGGCGGCATCCAGGGTTTCAATGGTTCAATTGATGTGGTCTTCGGTGACCGCTGTGCCTGTTTCATTTCCATTTCTAGCGCTCCCATTTCCAGGGCTAACATACCCAACGAATAAATGTTAACAACCGAGGTAAGGCGTGTCCGGAGGAAACCCACCGAACGATAAGCCGCCCGGAAGAAAGCCGCCAAGACGAAAACCCACCTATACGAAAACCCGCCCATACGAAAACCCGCCTGTACGAAAACCCGCCTGAACGAAAACCCGCCCGTACAAAAAGCCGCCTCACAGTGGGGCGGTGTGGTGGTTCAAACTCCCAAAAATAAATAGTGCAATTTTGGGGATTGGGGATAGAAAACAATTGGGATTATGGAGTATAATGGCTGAAATTAAATGGAATGGAAGAAAATGGTTAAGGAAAAATTCGACATATACATTATACAGCATGGTTGTTTTATGTCATCCAAATTAACAAAATATGAATATGCAATGTACTTGGGATTGTTTTTAAATGTAAAATTAAATCATAAATGAATTACTTGCCCGTGTTCCAATTATTACGAAATTAAATTATTAACCTTGTACATATTTTTATCAAAAATAGTTCGGTCTTGTTTAAAAATTAATTTTTCAATTTGATTTTAAATCAGAATTGTTTACTTGTTGTAAACTTTAAATCTAATCTATTGGGATAGTAGTATTGACAGGAATTATGAGAAAAGGTTAAAAGCGCTCCTGATTTGTATAAAACAATGTTAGAAGAAGTTAAGTTTTAATTTAGTGTACTCAAAAATTGATTAAATCTAATTAAAGTACACCGAATGAAGACCATAACAATGAAACGACGTTGATTGTTAATAATAAAATACTGATCACTTTTTATTGAAAAATAACCGATTAATTGGCTTTTCAAAATAATTTCAAAACTGAATAATTTCTTTTAGACGAATGCACTCTGTTCTCTCTGCTGCTCAAATACGACTGATCACTGACTTGGCTTTTTTCACATTTACCTCTTCAAAACTACTCAAATCCGATTTCTTCTTTTCTCAGACTAATTACGTATTCATTTTGTTCTTCTTTGCATTACAAATTACATTTTTTACCATTGCATGAAATCAATTTCTTTTCTGACATGAGTCGAGTTCAATTTGTTTTCCTCTTTCATAAAACACAGGCTAGCTCTTACGTGCATCAACTTACATATTTACATACAATCACGAATTCATATTCAGCTCTACACAAAGTTAATATCACGGGACAGCCATGCTTCTCACATTCTCTCTCATGTTACACAGGACAACCCTGCTTTTAACAAAAAAAACGTATCTACACACACTTTGGCACACTTCGCTCACATGAAAACACAGTTGAGACAGTAACGCACAGCAAAACGCACACCAATCAAAACCATTATTTCACACTCATTGTGATTTTTGAAAATGTTTTTCAGGTTTATTAAGGTGGAAGTTGTTATCAACCCCCGCCACAATTCGTCGCAGAAAACAATTTTTAATAAATTTAATTAATGGACAAGCCATTACAAGAATTTTGTTGTAACTGTGACAATAAAGCCATTAAAGTTTCGTATTATGTAGGGTTTTATTATTTTAACAATTTGTATCTCATGATTAGTTAAAACACTGCGAAATCTATTAATTTTAAATTAATAAATATAATTTTTTTAAACATTCAACCATAATTTTCTCATTCATTAGCACCTCTAACAAAAGCAGCTAAATTAAGCACTAAACACAATATTTCATCGACTTTCACCAAACATAACGACAAAACATAACATTTGTATACAAAACAGAATATGGACAACATGTCATTTTTAACTGTTTTGTAAAAATTTGTACCATTTGATCCTCGAAATAGAGACCATTCATGTGTATTAATTTTAAGTATTAATAGATAGACGTTGCTAAATTATACAACTGCAACGTTGTGAATTCTAAGGATGCTATAGCATGTAATGTTTACTACTTCTGGCGAGGTCGTGATTCAAATGTTACTTGATGTGGAAATTTGTGAAACTTGTTAAAAATAAAAAATAAACTACGGTATGAAAATTGCAATAAAGCAATACTTTGACGGTATTTTATGACCACAAGTGGTAAAAGGATGAGTATGCTGAAAAAGAAAGGTTATTATGCACAGAGCTTTCACACTGGGTTCTAAATTTTGTGTTTGTTTTGGACACGAAATTTGCACGGTAGATGTAGAATTCAAAGGCGCACCTTAACGCAAAATCAAAAATCTGCTGCATTAAAAAACGATGACCATTTTATGGCCATCCTCAACAATGCCGTAAAACGGAAATCCGACAAATTATATGACCTGTAGAAACAAATTGGAAAAAGCTATACAAATGGCTTTTGACTTTTCAAGAAGCACATCAGTAACGGCTGTTTTAGTAGTTTCTGGAGTGGTTGCTCCACACCTTCCACGCCAAAATCGACCATAGCCTCCAAACATGGAAGTCAACTTTTTTCCATGTAACATAACTTGAGCCCGACTTTCAGAAATCCATAGTGTACTACAAGAGGGTTTCATAGTAAAACATTTGTTTTATGTCCCAGATTCACGCATTCAAACTCAAACTTGAAAGTTAGGTTCGACGTCATTCACAAAAAATATTACGATTTTTTTAAATAAAATTAATATAATTAATACAATTATCCGTTTTAGGACGCCAGGGTACAGCAAGAATTGTATCCTAATAAATGTAATATTTTTTGCGCTCTACATAGTCGAGTTGAATTTGTGTTGTGTTAATAAGAAACCATCCTGTGGTCAACTATGCATTCTTGAAAAGCCGGGCTCAAATAACTTATGTTACATGGAAAAAAATCGACTTCCATGTTTGGAGGCGAGGGTCGGTTTTGACATAGAAGGTATAGAGTAGCCACTCCAGAAACTTCTAAGAAACAACCGTTACTAATAACAATGTGCTTCTTGAAAAACCCAAAGCCAATTATATAGCTTTTTCCAATTTGTATCTACATGTCATATAATTTGTAGAATTTCCCATTGTTAAGGATAACCATAAAATGGTTAAAATAAAATAAAATAAAATAAAATTTTTTATTTTTCATTTTTGGTTTTGTGTTAAGGTGCGCCTTTGAATTCTACATCTACTGTGCAAATTTCGTGTCCAAAACGAAAACAAAATTTTGAGACCAGTGCCAAGGCTCTGTGCATAATAACCTTTTTAAATGCATACGCCTTCAAAATCGACGACCATATACGACTCCAAACATTGACACCCCAAGTCGGCATATTTTACATTTTGTTGAACTCTCAGACAATGTTCCGAATAACAATACACGATATTTAAAACGTCACTTTTAAGGAGTAGTCAAATTGGTTTTACTCGCTTAAATGTTGAATATTACACAATGTTTAGATTGCACATATAAACGTTATTTAGTGAGAATTCAGCATTGTCAGTCTACAATTAAACAAGATGTTGCTATTCCATTAAATAGTGTCGTACTTTGCAACTTTGCGAACGAATCAGAAAGTGTAATGTTCAGTATTTAAGTGATTGAATTGTTCATAAAATATTAGAGTTGCTGCTCCATTTCATTTCGTTTTTTATGTAAATACACTGTCACAAGTATCAATTTTTGTTAACAGTAGTATTACATTTCAATTTAACCCTTGAAATCAATATTAGGGCGATGCTGCCATACCGGCAAAATGTAACTTGCAAGAAAAACATTTCTACGTATTGACAAAAAAAATTGTGTTTGCTAAAATATGCTTTGAAGAATTCTTGACAGTTTTTGAATTTTCACTTGCGTGCCAAGTTGGCTTTTTCGTTTAAGTCAGCTTACGGCAAATTATATAATGTACGTATGGATGAATCAAATTCAAAATTAGGTCGTATTAAAGCAACGGAATTTGGAAGTTTGGGGCAGCACGCTTCCACACGAACACGCTGCCAAACACACTGGCTATGGTGCTGCCAGACTTCCGTCGAAACTCAGAAATTAACCTCATTTTGATCGCAACATTAACGTAACAAAATGCAAAAGAAATTACAAATTATTGCATAGTATCTACTTATGTTAGTCTTCGAATTGGATAAATATGGCAATATTTGCTTTAGAAATAATTTTAAAGCAACGAATCCTTTCAAGGGAACATTTCCACAAATCTGAATATGTTAATAACTTAAGTTCATTGCGGTTTATCACTTAACCCTTTTCATAGACACTTTTTCACCAAGTTACGTTTCGTCGATAAATGAAATAATCACTTTATTGTATTATCACAAAAGCGCCACAATTTAAATACAGCTTGTGAGATTTGAATGTCGCTGACTTGAATTATTGGTATTTGCATTATAATTTGTACCGAAAGAGGTTTCGTTATTGTTTTAATTTGTCCAGTGGAGTTGATATGTGTGGATGCGGGTTGGTGAGGGTTGATGTGTGTAGATGCGGCAAAGTGTGCACACTGTGATCCAATACATAACGCTAATTCTCAAAATTCATTACAAAGCTAGGCGTCATCAACCACAATTAACGTCAGACCGTGGTTTTCCAACCGGTCCTAGCCAAGCGTTTATGAAATAACGTCGAAGTATCACAATTCGCCAACTAAAATATTTGCAATTCTAGCTCTGCCCTCACAATTTCTTCAAGATTTATTATAACAGTAATGGAAACCTTTACTTGCGGACTTGTTACAAGCAGGAAATATTACAAAATATAGCAATCCCGCTTTATAATTAGGAACTTTATGTTTGAATACTTTGACGCCGACAATTAAATTATGTACAATATATTAATGAATTGAACAAAAGGACATGTTACCGTAACTCATTTTGTATCCAAGTGTACGCTAAACGTTCAACTAAAATTCATAAAGTGCTGGTGCTTCATTCAGCTGCTAAGATCTGCTAAGGATGTAAAAAACTGTGTCTGAATGTTGAAAAATTCTACACTCAATCAAGCATAAATAGTAAATTTCGCATTATTTTGACATAACCTGATATATATCTTGTAAAGAATATAGAGTATTACATTATAAAGTAATTTTATGACTTTATAATTAGTATTTCAAGAGTCATACAAAAATATTGTTTTGAAGCCATTTAATGAATATCTGTTGCTATTGTCGGAATTTTAATACATTTCTAATGGTACACGTACATAAACCTTTAAAGTTTTGACCACATCTGAATTTTGAGAAACAATTCCTATGCTTATGCTGGATCACAGAGTGTGGTGTGGGTTGATATGTGTCTTTGTTAAAAAGCAGGCCTGTCCTGTGCCATATGTATTATGTAGATGAGTTAATGCACGTAAGAGCTGGCCTGTGAATGTAAACAAAGAAAAAACGAATTGAACTCGAGTCGTGTTGAAAAGAAGTTGAATTTGTGCAAGATAATGTATGTAGTTTTAAATAAGAAAGAAAACGAAATGAAAACGTCATGTGCTTGAAAGGAGAGGAAATCGAATTTGTGTAAGTCTTTGAAAAGGTAAAGAAAGAGTGAAGCCAAGTCAATCTTTGTGAGTCAGTGGTAGAAGAAAGTCGGAGTAGAAAAAACGAGATTATTAAATAATTACAGTTGAATTGAAAGAGGATAATTATTGGTGTTTAAATGAAATAAAATTGGCAGTTTATTTGATTCAATTGTAATCACCTTTGGGCGAGTATTTATTTATTTATACAACTGTTGATCTCCATAAAACACTGAAAAACAGCTGGAGAGACTTTAATTAAACTATTCTGGGCCCACGTGGCAGTTTAGTTACTGGAAACCCAAAACTGCCTTTATTATGAATGTCGCTCTTTGGTACTTGACTTCACAATTCCGTCGGTTGCTAATGAGAATGGTTATGCTTATCATAATTTACGTTGCAAAACAAAAGCTTTTCGGAAATTGTACTATAAAGTGACAGTAACGTTTATCGCAGAAGTGTTTGGCAGCGTGGCAACAAACTGCACCACACTGCCAAATCCTGTTGCCTTAATACGACTCAAAATTATTATGCTGGTAAATAAACGCAAAAATTATGAAAAAGTAAGAAATGAAAAAATGGCACAGAGTATACATGAACTAAATACATCAAGCAAAGTGTAGATTGATGCCACGTCGCTCCATAATTTAACGAGAATTGTTAATTTTCCGCGGCCTAGCTTTCAGGTTAGTCATAGCTCCTTGCCATATGTATGTCCAAAGAGTTGTTCAGTTTTGTTTTAATTTATTGTTATAAATTTTTATTTTTTTTCGTAGCCTAAGGCAACAACGTTAGTTGATTATAAATTTGAAAAAGGGTTGAATTAATCTTGTAGGAGTTTAGTGAAGTGCAAAATAAAAACTCCGGTAACTGACGTTAAGAGGGTGTAACTAAATAAACAAAACGCGATGTCAAGCTAGATATACAAGTGTGAGTATTAAGCAGAAGATTCGGTACTTCTAGAGTTTAAATTTGTTGCAAGTTAAACTACCTATCTTCTCGACAAGGATCTATATCAAATATTTCATTGCATTGCATAAATAATTGAATAAATATAAGTAACTAAAAACTAATTAATACAAGATATAACTTTACACAGTTTGTTGTTTGCTAATTAATATTTAGAACAGAGAAAAGATTTCTTTTCTTTTTTGTTTGAGGTGGAGAGCATCATTATTAAGATAATAAAATTGAAAAACTGTGGTTGAGCGCCACCTAATTTTTTTCCGCTAAAACAAATATTTGCTCCAAAAAATGTATATGTAGTGGTGATTCATGATGAGTGACGTGCAACGTTTCCTCACTGCAAAAATGCATTTTAAAATGACCCCAAGTCATAGAGTTAGAAAGAAGAACGAATATTCGATTTTTAGGACAGACTAGTTTGAATTTGAGAATGTTCGAGAAGAGTCAGACGGAGATAGAGAAAAAACAAATTACGAATTCGAAAGAGAGAAAGGGAGAAGAAACGAATTACGCATAAGATATTAATTTATTAATATTAAAGACAAGCAAAAACGTTGTTGTTAATTAATGATTGAATTGATATAAACTAAAAGGCACACATTTGTAAATGCACATCTAGTTTGGGATGGGAGAAATTGCGGACTACTTAAGCTTAAAGCGAAAAAGTTCGTATCATTTTAGTCTACGTCAAACGTCATGAAATAACAATTCATGCAAAAATGCAGTTAAGTTATAAAACAAAGAAAACGAAATACCGAGACATTGTAATGTAATCGTAATAAATATGAATAATTAGGAAGAAGCTTAAGTCCCTACTCCCAAGTGCACTGTGTGTAAGTAATTTGAATAAATACGAAAAACGTATTTTATCTGTCGATTATCGTTGATGAAAAGTGAGAAGAAAAGAAAGAGAACTTAGTGTCTTGAGAAGATCAGAAAAAAGTAGAAGTCGGGAA
>VYYJ01004257.1:0-13906 GCA_021029165.1 Cyphoderus albinus
TTAGTATTGATGACTTGACAGGACGTGATGTAATTTTGATGTCGGCCATCCAATTGAAAATAAAATCAAGTCAAAGCATTGTGCTCTATTGAAAGGCGGTGTCAACGTCACGTTATTTTTGCATGCCTGCAACACTCACTCAATAAACTGACGATTATATTTTGTATAAAATAATGATAATTGTCCGAAAACACATGTATACAAGTTGTACATAGAAGAAAACATCAAATAAAATAATGTGTTGCATGTAATGCCAAGATAAGAGTGACACTTCGATCATATCATGTTTCAACAACACAAAGCGCTGTTCCATGTTGCATACCTCACATTACATCTCATTGACTCATTGTCATTGTAAAGGAAAAGGACCCACCACGAGAAAAATGTGTGGAAAACTATTTTACATCTTTTGCCAATGCGCGCTGTGCGCTCCTTCCTGGTACAGTACACTATGCGATTGTGTCTTTTTGTATCCGACTTGAATTCATCGAATTCGTGTAGATCATTTGTATTTTGGGGAGCTGGGCCATTGTTACGCTGAATGTGTCCATTATGTATTAAAAGCTATTGAAACTCCATCAGTCATTGAAAATCCTTCTGCTTGTTTAACATATCGCTTTCAATGCAAGACCCGGTGGTCTCCTTTGATCTTCAATTGAGCGTTCATACTCAATGCAAATAGTTATTGGCCACACAGCGGTATGGGAAGTGGTAAACCTTACCTGCTGTACTTCTACTTTGCATTGATTTCCTGAAAATAACATCTTAGAAGAAACATGATATCATTTGATTTGCTGTGCCTTATTCGAATATTCCTTTACTATTGAATTCTAATAACTTGCAACTTTGATTTCTTAAATAGTCTTGCGTTTATTATAAAAGCCCATTACAGATATTATAATTGTTTTTCTACAAACATATTTTAGAAAGAAATTCAGCAAACTTGGGCTGTAGTTAAAAATAATTCAGAATTCTCCACAGGACAGTCAAAAGCAGTCTCCATAAATATGGGTTTGACTTGATGAAAAAAGTGCGTTCAGAAAATCTAAAATTATGTATAATATTATACAATGATGTCACTTATACCATTATTAAATTTCATTCATTTTGCTTCAGTCCGTAACATTTAACAAAAAAAGAAGGAAAGGAAAGAACCTCCTGGTTAATATAAGGATATTAATAATAGTAATAATAACAATAATGCGCCCGTTGGAATCTTCAGGTATGCATAGATCGTCTCATTTCATGAGAAGAATGTGCACATGAGCTAAGATGAGAAAGAAAGAAAAAAAGATTGAGAATGGAGATGGTGACTTGTTGGTAGGGTGAAGCAGAGGATGGGGTATTGTGCAAAGAAAGACCTCCAAGCAAACTCAAAGAGCCGACACCATTCAGCCTTTTCGGTTGGGGCTGTAATTGTTGACACTTGCGGTGCCTTTTGACCTCAGGGTGTTCCTTGTCCACAATATCACCTTAATTATTACTCTCCTACTTTGACTCACAGTCACATTCAATTGCATAAAAACTTCCGAAAGTCAAAAAGAACAGTAGTTTACTCGTTTTGTGATATCAGCAGCGTTCCTTGTACACTTTACACAGAATAAAAGAGGTGCACATTCAAAAATATCATACGTATTCACGAATTCTTTAAGGTTACATGATTGAGGAATGTAAAGTTACCATATTTTTCCTCTGCTGCCACTTTCAGACTCTCTTTCTTGCTGCTGCTCAATTGTTTAATTGAGGGGTTTCACATTTTCATTTTTTGTCCCATTGAAAAGTGTTACTACTACAAAAATACAAATTCAATGTTGTAAGCAACAATGCGACTACGACGTTTTGACTTTTTGTCAAACCGTGTGGCTCATGTTACATTTTAAAGAAAGTAAATTATTTTGTTTTGTATTCAGTAATGGTGGTCATCTGCTTCAGCTGGACAGTGGTCACAGTGGCAAAAAAAGGATGCGGCATTTTATAAATTATAAAGAGATAATATCATTTTATGTACCATTTAAATGCTGTATTTTGTACGTCGATGTGCGACAAAGTTCTTTTTACTACTGTATTGAAGCTGCTTTTTCTTGAAACACAAATTTGCTTATTGGAAGAGAGAAACTTGTGATGTGTTGATGACACTGATGCTGTCATGTGTCATTTACAATTCAGTCTGTTTGTGGTCAGCGGAAGCGATCACAATGTGGACACACTCAATATTGCTTAACAATGTGGATGTTACACTGTAAGATTTACAACCCAGTTCTGTCATCACTTTGACCACCTCACCGAATGTGGTCCTTTTGTGACTTGATTTACTTGAGAGCTTAGTGTGAACTTAACTCAAAAGTCAAAGTCACTTTGACTTTGAGCGGATTTGAGAATTTGAATAGAAAAAAATTGAATAATAGATAAATACTATGTATTATTATAGCCGTAGCCGTAACATGTAACGTGAATAACATTTCACGCAGCTTGTTTTGACTGATTTGTTTGGCTCAATAATAAAAGTAAATAGACAAAATCCAAATAAATGAAATAATTGTGATTTTCTTTAATGTGTGGTCGTGGCGCGTTTTCCGGTGAAAATTACAATTACTCTGCTTCTTTAACCGTGTCAATGAATTAATTTCGGCTCTGCAAATCAAATTATTAATGAGCAGCAATCATTTAATTATTAGCGCTTAATAATCTAGAGACGCGTACAACTCAACTCAAGCCAAAAGGTTAAAATCTTAATGAGTTAAAAAAATTCTTAATTGTAGTTTACCACACTTCATTGTCATTAATGTTAATTAGGCGCGGAAAGCACACGTTACACCTTTAAAGATTAATTTCTTCATCTTGTTAACGATCACCATTATTATTATTGCCATTATAAGCCATGCTTAAACTGATTAGTGCCATTTGATTTTATAAAAAAACATTGTTGGTTATGATGATTATTATGATGGACAAGGCAAGCAAAGTAAAGTTGGCAACATTCATTATCATTGTTATCCCTGTCGAAAAAACATCTACTCGCTAATATTCGTAGCCAAAGCTGATAATGAAGCATTCAGAAACGCCAGATAAGCCAAGTTAAGAGGTGTAATGGCTAAGAACCCTCCTGGTTCACAGCAGCAGCAGTGACTCACAATGACTAATTCCTGCGTGAACAGAAGCAAATCTGAAACCATGTCTCAAATAACCAACCAAATATAACAAGTTTACGCAAAATTTTCTACACCAAATTAGTAATCTCCACTTCTTCACAGGGACTCACTCATGATAGCCAATGGATGCCATGGTTGAATGAAATAAAAGTGGCAGCAAGAAATTCTTTCCACTTACAACTCTAAGCATGATCCTTTCATCCCAATGATGCAAGAAAGCGTCCTGCTCTTGCTCCCATGATGTTTTGCTGGATTGGATAATGTGAACGGATGACTGTGGCAATGAGAGCACAACAACTCACATCGGGCTTCTCAGATAAGGTATTTTCTAATGTCATAGTCATCAAAATATAACACGTATGCATAGTATCACACACATAACCTTATTTGTTATTATGATTATTATTTTCATTATTCTGAGATACAAGCGTACACAAATTCGATTTGCTATGAGTGAGTTTAGAAAAAAAATCACGAATCTCACAATTACAAAACTCTACACCTTTGCTTTGGCTCACCTTTTTCTTTTTTGTTCCACTCCCTTTTCTCTTTTGTCAGCTCAGCGTTTTTCAAGTGCTCATTTTTATTTCATTTTATGAATCTTTCACTCGCTTCATTTTGATTTTCGTTTCGCAGCAAACCTCGAATAATGAATATTTTAACGAGTACAGCGCGGAAGTTGAAGTCACAGTCTTTCCATGCTCAATTTTATCATAAAATCGTCACACGAAACATGCGCCAGTGAAAAACTCTCTTCTTTTCACTCATTTTTATAATGTAGCGGTCGTATTAAAGGCTTCAAAACTTAGCGAGGTTTTGCAAGGCAATAATAGGATATGAAATGATACAGGATGTAGTAGATTGAAATTTTGTTCAACTGGCAAAATAATCAACGTCATACATTTTCTATAGAAAGATTGCTTGAGTTGCAAAGAAAAATTTATCAAGCAATGTCTAACTGTGCAATAAATCTGTGACAAGATTTACACTGAGAATTTTCCTTTAGTTCAAAAGGGATTCTTAGAAGATTATAGCGAAAAAATGACTTTCCTTTCGGTTCGAAGACCAGGTGACTTTGATTTGGTTTTTTATACCAGGGGGATCGGATGAGAAGAATATCAAAGAAAAAGTTAAGTAAAAAAGATTAAGTAGAAAGGGTAAATAAATCCGGGGTGAAGTAATTTGTTAGATTAGAAAGAATGCTGCTTATCTTCTGATGCTTCTTTATCAATTCTCACAAAAAGGATTTCCATTTTCACGGTTTAGCAAAATGCAATTTGTAAGACATCCCTGAAAGAAATAAATGCAGCATTTACTCAACACCTCAAGAAAGAAGTGTCGAATGCCACAGTTAAAGGATGAAGCAGCATTTTTACGACTGTCTTGAAGAAGTCAATAACTCGCTTGATTAATAAAAATTGACACAACATTGGAAACGAATTCTTGGGGCAGTATGAGACTATGAAGGTCTACTTGTTTTAATTAACGGTAACTTATGTTAACTTTTGCTAACAACATTTTGCTTTCCCTGATGCCACTGACATTGTCTACGTTTTTTGATGTTGTCTATTTCTAGAAGTTGATGCATGAAATGAAAACTAGTCATGATTTTATTTCATTTTGTAAAAAAGTACAACAAAAAGAAAAGTTTTTTTTTACATCTGCGCCGCTGCCGCTGACTGACGACAACGACAACGACGACGTCGCTGGCGTAGTGTATGCATTCATTACAGTACAGTATTTTTTATTATAATGCATGTGCTTGGTTTGGTGCTTCACCAGGTTTACTGTCGAATGATCGATAATATATGGAAAAGGGCGATTTTTTGAATATTTCGTCACGGCTGTCTTGGGAAAAGCTCTTTTACCACTTAAATGTATTTAATACTTGTACATGAGCACATTTCCTTTTGTAGTCACAGTCATTCATTACAGTATAAATTTTATACTCGCTTCCCCAGCTTTATATTGTAGTTAGTTGTTCATATTAATGCTTAAATGCTTATTTATCTATAATATGGTAGTTTTTGGTGCTGCTCTTTGCGACGTGTGCTCCATTCGGCAACAACTTTCTAGCATTGTGCAAGTGCGTGTGCAAGAAACAAAATGGAAAATAAAATAAAATAAAAGTTGCTAAAGCAGATTTTGGACTAAAGGAGAGTTGAGCCGAGAGTCGAGATTCAGTTTACTTTATGCATTATACTATTTTATACTCGTATTATATTATAAGGTACTTAAATCTGGGAATAAAATGGTCCTTCTCTTCTTTCGCCTTTGAAATGTTTGGGTTACAGGCATGTCATGATCATCACAAGGAAAACGGCTCGCGACATCTGCATCTGCAAGCCAAGCTCTGGTAACTTTTCATACTTATCATTACTATTATCGTCATCAGCATGATCATTACGGTCGTTCTAGTTCGTTCCCGGGTTCACAGCGGTAAAAAGGGAGAAATTGAGAAATGGAAACCGTGTCCGTCATGCTAAATTTTCTACCGGACAATTTTTTCGAAACGGTTCAGTTTAGTTTAGACAAGACACATGCGGGCGAAAACGGAGCATCATTGAGAAGAAAAAAATCATCTGCTTGCCACTTTCCCTGTCCTCTTTGTATACAACATCAGCATCAATGTTTCAGCTAAAAATCATCATGATCATGGTAATCGTTGTGTGATTTGAAAATCAGAATGGTTGTATTTAGTTGTAGTCCAAAGTAGAATGTTTGAAGTTATTATTATAAATTATAAATGTGCATATAGCACACATGAGATCGGAATAAAGTTGAATCGTCTTCACTAAAGAGATATGAGATGAATGGGGAAAGGATCGAGGGAAAAAAGTAGAATGACAAAAAGGTGGCTCCCTTTTCTCTTCACAGGCTAATTAGACACGCTGATCCTATTTTCATTCGCCAATAGAAATATAGAAACTGCTACAAATGAGGAGCAAAATGAAACGAGCCCTTAGATCACGACTGCGCTTGTGAAACTCTTCGTCCCATTGCATTGCCACCAAAACGACCAAACTTAACAGTCAAGCGCGATGATGATCATATTCCTCATTATAATTCTAAGTTTGTTACAAGGGATGCTTACGTTTACTTCACTTTCTGGCGATTCCCGAACCAGACTCGACATAAGAACAATGAGTGAATTGTGTCCATCATCATGGGGAGACTGAGACTACTATAGTTTGCGTCATAAGCACAAGGCTAATTAAAATAAATTTCACAACCTGAATCTGGAATATCAAAATGTAAATCTCCAGTCCAGAGTAGATTGCTATTTAAAACACGAAACTGCTCCCATTAAATTTTACTTTGCACTCTTTACATATGTACAAGCTTTGATCGTGTTTATCTGTTGGTTGGCTCCAATTCGGTTTTTACGCAGTTGACAATATGAGATATGCAGTCACTGACAGAAAAATGCTCAGTGGAGATGAGTGCTGAACTATAGAAGTGCATTATGTAATTCTTTGCATACATAAGTTGTCACAAGCATGGAATGATTCGAGATTTCAAAGTTGGAAAGGGACAAGTTACAAATTACAAGTCTCACAGCGTTTTAAAAAAATTGTTCTGTATTTACTCCCGAAAATGGATTTGCTATGCATTGTAAATGTACAATGGCAATGGTTCATTGTTTTCCATGCTGCCTGTCAGCCAGTGGTAGTCTAGTTATCGAGAAATTTATTTCTTATCCTAACTTAAATGTGATCGTTACTTTCGTCTGCAAAACACGTATTTTGAAAACAATGCGTATGAATGCGGAATATTCATGGTTTATAACATTTGTTAGTTTAGAACATATTAATGCACACTCTGTGTGTGCACAACGCAACGTATTAGATAAGACCGTGACTGACTTGTGTCTAACTACCGTTTTCATTACTATGGGATAAATCAACTGAATCCGTCGTTGATTGCTGAATGGCAAACACGACGTATTAGCCAGCCTTGAACAAATAGAAGTGATCAAAATAACATTTATGTGCACATAATTTTAATATTTTATAGCCTAAACTTTATTCAGGAGGTATCACTTACTAATCTACCTCTACTACCTAATCTAATACTTTTACTCTGATTAATACCATCATTTCAAAAAATCTAAGACTTTTATTATACAGAAAGAGAGAAATGATAATGAAGAATAGAGATTTGAAATGTGCAATAGAATGCTTCAATTTCATCTCCAAGAAGAACAAATCCTTTACCTTGCTTTTTACAAACTTGGGGTACTGTGATATTTGTTTCATGCTCCATTGCATCACTGCTCGTAAGCTGAGAATTTATGGCCACGATCAGTCATTATTTTGCCCCGAAGGCGTCCATTCCTCCCTTTCTTTCCTTTTTCGAATTGTTTTGGAGTCGGAATGTCTGGCAAGTCCGATGAGTCGAGTGTGATCACACAAAAATCACATGGGAAAAACTGGAGAAGGGTTGCATTGCATTGTAACGTTGCGTGAATTTTTTGATGACATTCTTTTGTTTAAAAAATATGTTGGCACTCATAAAATTCGCTTTCTTATAAGGAAAACTTTTATTACCTGCTCACATGCGTTGAAAAAAAACGAAACGAAAGAATAGAAGAAAATCACAACATTAAATACGTAACTGAGTTTATAGTTATTACGAGTGCAAGAAAATGAAAAATGGTTGCAGGCTGACTGAGATCAGAAGAGATGTGTCCACAGTCCGCAGCATTTCCCCTTAACTGAAACGAAAATAGCACACGATGTTAATAGCAAAATTCTTGACTAAACTACTTCACTTCATTACCGCACAGTGGGGAACACGCGGATGGTGGTAATAAAATTACTAACAACATTACAGACGAAAGTTTTTCCCTCAACCTGTCATAAAAATCTTTTTTGCAACATCTAATAATAACTGACTGAAAATAATCACCATCATTTTCATCATCACCATTGAAAACTGAAATCTTCGCTTGCTGCTTCTGCTGCTGTCAACATAAAGCATTATTGCAATTTTCTTGATGTCGTCTATTTTTGAGTTAGGCCGAGTTGTTGCGTTCAATTGGGAAACTCCATTTTCTTGTTTATCCCCTCTAAGACTGAAATTGTTAGCTCGAGGTCTACCCAACGCAGGCAAAGCAAGGTCTAATATTATTATTGTTGTTATCACTTGTTTCAATTTTTATCTTATCTTGCATACTTAGAATGTAATAACATTTTTTGGGTTGGGTTGATTTCTTATATTTCGGCTAATAATAATCGCGTGGTAATAGCAAAATGAGTACAGGTGCACAAAATTTCAATTTCATGATTTAGCGAGCGAGGAAGAAGCGAAGTCATCTGAAGATCTCCTACAGAGAGCACAGGTGATAATAAAATTTACAATTTCTTTGACGAAACGAAATGAAATGAAAAAAGGAAGACGAAAAATATCTGGCAGTGATAAAATGTAAAAGGCGAACCTTTCTAATTCTTAACTCTGACTGACTCAGGACTCACAACAATTGAAACTGTGACTTGAGGTTGAGGGGAGAAGCTGAATAAGCTAAAAATGATAAAATGTGCACATGTTTATGATTTCTACTTCCGAAACCGAAATAGCTTTTTGCTAATATGGACCTGAACTGAGTGAGTGTCAAAATGTTGAGATAAATATTTTCTTTTATTACGTTACGTTACACTATTTAAAAACTTTCAATATTCTAGTACAAGAGAAACGATTTAGAATTACTTTTTATTGTCAGAAAATTGACAAGGTATGAAAATAGGAAAATTAACATGAATGTAAGTTCACGGTTGCCTTTTCATCCTTGCGTCAAGTGATCAACACGAACACGAATGTTTCGGATTTTTCTTAATAGCGAAACATTATTACATTATTGTACCGTTATTTATTAATAGTACTTACATGCACTTGCACTCACTTCATTTTCTTTCAATTTAAATATAGAGAATTAAAAACGTTTACAAGCCTATTTATGAAATAATTATATACATGAAATTAAGCTCCATTAAATTAAATTTTTATTAGTAATTTTATTAGTTTTTAATTTAGTAATTTGGCCTGCTTAAAAAAAATATAAACTCAGATTATGGAATCTTGGGGGCATCATGATATTTCTGAAAGTAGAGTTAAGATTACATTCTGCAAAATTACTAGCTGAAAAGAATGGATAATATAATTTTTTCTAACTGTATAATAATAATGTGTATGTAAGTTAGAGAATTTGTTATGTTGACCTACGCTACCAACCATCACTGAACATCCTGAAAAATGCACACAGGTAAAAATTTATTCAAATCATGACCATGATGTGTCCACAATCCACTCAGATGGTAAGTGTACACAAAGAATTACATGAAACGAAAGTGGAAATACAACTCATCAATTCTTTTTCTTCTCTCCCCCATATTCTGTATGTTTGAATATATTCGTCTGGTATTCTCAAGCTCAAAAGAGAAGGCACCCGGAGTGCAAGAGTTGACCCAAGTTGACCCCTGAACCACCTAAAAGCGCTATATCACAGTCAGGCTGTGAGTGACCTCAAAGAGTCGCCGACTATTTTTTCGTACTTTTCTCAGGATGACTGAAGGGTGGCCCTGGCAGGCGGTCCTCCACTTGAAATTCATTTTCTTCTGTTTCTCTCTCAGATAACTCTTTCTTTCTTCTTCTAGTGAAACGATGTTTGTTACTTTTTACCTCCATCATTGTGCTCACTTATCATGAGTCACCAAGCGGTAAGTAAACAATTGCGATAATGTAATCTAAAATACGTCTCGCTTCTTCTATGCAAATGAAGAAAAGTAACAAAATAAAATCAATGTTTCATCTTATCATCTGAAATGGACACTTCCCGATTCTGAACCTTAGATATTTTTTAATAAGGAAGCAATTTATATTTAAGCATTTTAATAATAACTGCAATTAAGCTCTAGACTAAACATGATAAGAAAGAACGCAAAAGCAAAATGTATGAAAAACTATCTAAGTAGGTACGTGTTTATAAACAGCAACGATGATGTAGTCGCATTGATGGCAGTAATGAGAAAAAAAATAAGCTGGAAAGCACATTACATTTGATAATGCTACTAAAATGGGAATTTACTAGTTTCACCAAATCACAATGTAGATTGTATTAATAATAAAACACAATTACCTTTTTACTTCTTGTGTGTTGAGTGTTGAATAGATTAAAAAGATTTACTGATGATAAGCATTGTGTGTGGCAACTTACAACTTGGAACCGAGCTGGAATGAATGAATTCTTCTTTTTGAATCATGAATATCATGATGTCCTTTCCTTTCTTCTTCTAATCAACTTCGTATCTATATGAAGGCACTGATGCAGATGAGCAATGAGAATGACATGAGATATTATGACATCTCTCGTAACTTAACCCTTCAACAGGGCAGAGAGACCAAGGCACAATTCAAGGAAGATGAGTTGAGTTGAATTGAAAACAGGGTGTGATTTTGCGATTTTTATCTGCTTTCATGAAAAGCCTCGCTGGGAGGTGTGAATATATGATGAGGTAGAAACATTATTGTAAACGCTTGTAAAATGATGGAGCCGGTGGATTCATAATATTCAGTAACGCTTTTGTCGCATTTGTGTATAATCGTTTGTTTGTTTATTTACACACATTACATACACTGTAGTTTGATAAAGTTATTGTTATTATATGATTTAAGAGCCAGTGAATCATCCTACCCCTGGGCAAGAAAGAGGTGAGACATGACTCAAACAGGTGGATGAGGTAACATGAGAATTTTACTTAAGAAATGATATGATTAAGTAATTTATTTTGTCATTATTTCGACTCTTGTAAACCTAGTTTCATTAAATAGAGTTTCTCTTTTAGATCTGGGTTATTTATAGCAAGGCTGAGCAGGAATCAAAATTATTAGCTACAAAGAATGAAATTAGGCCAGTGATGTATTGGAAAATTAAGAGTTAAATAAGTTGATTTATGCATTTTAAATACTGGAATACTTATACATAAATGTTGAATAAAATCTTGATTTTAAACACAACAATAATGCAACGAAACGATTATATGAATTTAAATACATAGCCTTCGTTTTTTAATTGATTAAACATGATCGTTTATTGACATTTTAACCTCAGGATCGACGATGAGACGAACTGCAGTGCAGGTACTGCACAGCAACACATTGATTGGTTTAGATTAGAGTTTAGTCAGACTCAGACAGACATACATATGTATATGGAACATTTATTAACATCAGACATTTATTAAAGTTTATGCGCAGTACAGTTTGCGAATATTTTATTTAAAATTTATGTTATATAAGAATAAAATTAAGAGTTAGAGATAAATTTAAATTGACTTGAAAAATGGAAATCGTGATGCTGTTTTACTGTGTACAATTACAATCTAACCATTTAAAATTGTATTATGATTTTATAAATGCACATATACAATTTAAATCCAAACAACCGATTTGTATTTCATTGTGAAATTTTCATATTGCAATTTGCACTATGCATAAGCATTAAGGCGAATGGATGATTGGTTGGGTCCATGACTGGAGAACTGGAGATTGAAATAAATTCAATTTAAATCAATATAATAATTAAGTTTTTGAGACTGAAATGGTAGATTATTGTGAACAACAGCGGAATTTGTACTGCCCAGGATTGCAATTGACGTTGTTAAAATCATGAACTTGCGCTGTAGCAGTGCACCGAGTCCCTAAGAAAGCATAATGCGATACAATTTAAAATTGTCATGATATGGAAAACTATTAAAATGTCATATTTTAAATATGTATGATATAATTTTCCAATTGAGTCTTACCACATTGTGTCCACCAGCACGAACCAGTTGCTGCTCTTGCTGTAGACATTTAAGTAATTTTGTCTCTCAGAATAAACTTTCATTATGAATATTATTATTGATATACATAAATTAAAAAAGCATACCGCGTTGAGTGGTAGTGGGTGGAGTTGTGGTGGTTGTTGTGGGGGCAGGTGTTGTGGTGGGGTCACTCTTTTTGAACAGTCCAAAGAAATCCCAGGAGTGAGTTGGTGACGTTGTTGTCACAAGCAAAATAAAGCACACACAGAGAATTTGTCTCATCTTTGGTCTGATTATACTTTTAAAATCTTGATGTTAATGATACGATGGAAAAATTGGCCAGAAACCTGAAGTTGGATTGGTGGCAGCTGAACAACTAACAAAATTCTAAGCTTTGAATGAGCATTTATTCATATTTTTTACTACATTACAGAGATGAGGTAATACATACGTATAGTACTTCCAGTTGGCCATGACTAAGCAATTTGAAAGAAACGCATACCAAGCGAATAACCAAATTCGTGGAAATGACTGTGTGTGACTGGCAGATTCGAAGTTAAGAATGATGACCTTGTCACCAAGATCAGACTGAAGCTCAATTTTAGCTTGAGTCAAAATTAGTCAACCTACACATGCGAAATGAAGTCATTTTTAGCTTTATGAGTTACAATTAGCACATTTAGACGAGAAATTATGTATAAAAAGAATTTCACGCTGTATAACAATTGAACACTTGTAACAAAATGCCAAATTCTTTAATCATAGATGTTCGTTTTGAATATAATCTTTCAGCAATTTAATTCATACGTAATATACAAGAAGCGCCCTGAGAATTAAACACTATGTAGAAAAGTAAATAAGTTCTATACTATTTTATTCACTTAATATATAGTTTAAATTTAAATTACATCCAGCAAACCCAGTTAAAAGATTTTTAACATATTGGCTGCTAAACATAAGGTAATGCTTTAACTTCCTAATTCCTAATTAAAGGAGACCGATGAAATACCACACATTATTAAAAGTACAAAAAAGTAAGTATTATCACTTCATATCAATTAAAAGTTAAGGCATAATATTACAAAGTAATAGTAAGATGCGGAGTTCTTTAGCTGAACTTTTTAATTACATTTATAATTACACCAGATCCACTGCGCCTTGAGGTACAAGTTCTGCCACAGGTCGATATCTGATAATGTGCTGAGATTTCTCGTCGAGACTGACTTCCTCTTGTCTAAAATTCACAGGAAATGCATTTGTTACAATAATGTCTTCTTCATATCCTTACTTTTAATTAGACAAATTTTCACTGCCACTTTAATTTACCTTCCATCCGCATCGTCCACAACAATATTTGATTCACGGTTAACCCGTAGAAAAACGAACGTGTCCAAGTTGGGCTGACCTGCCATTTGATTGGCCTGAAGTTTCTGCATGATCCTTGGCATGTGTTGTGTGCCCATGTTCTTTAAGTGCGATTCTAGCAACTCAATATAACTAAAAGCATAAATTAAAAAATTAATACTACTACTTGGTTGTATGATGAATAATAAAAACTAAAATAATTGTTTAAAATTAAATACTCTTTTAAGAATTTCTGTTCTTCTGAAGACAACAAGGAAGGTGTCTGTGAAGAACGGTTATTTTCTGCTTCCTGTAAACTCCAACAATATTCTTGAATTTTTGCTAAGCGCAATCGAAGATAACTGGTCACAAGGAATCTTATTCTATCCACCTAAAAATACATATATATATTAAATAAAAACCATCAACATAATATGTATCCGGAAAGAAATAAATCAAAATCAAAAGTATAGTCAACGAAAATTAAATAAGTACAATAGATTACTATATTAATTATTTGATTGTACTTTAGCCAACTCACCTCCAATTTATGGACTCCTAAGCGAACATCTTTTTTGTCCAGTTTTGTCATATTCAGTTCCATATTTCTAA
>VYYJ01004258.1:0-13896 GCA_021029165.1 Cyphoderus albinus
AGTAGACTACTTTAAGTAGTAGTTAAATTCTGCAAACACTGTTCGCCAAACAATCGGCTGTTAAAAATTATTTTTAACGACATTCTATGAACCGTTTATTGCTGGTTTTAAAATGTGACACTGCTTATCTATGTTGTAATTTGTTATAAAAAATCAAGTGGCTATAATCATGTAGTTTTCTGCATGAACTGATAAATAATAATGAAACCCTGCTGGTTTTGCCATTTTAGAATATAGCAAGCCCTACTAATTTGTGTAATTTTGATAATTGTAGTTTAAATTATACAATTGGAGATAAATCATCGTAAAATTGAACGATTTGTGAAAAAATTCAATATATTTTGCAAAAACTCGGGTTTTTTCTTGACATTTTTGACAGAAATCAAAATTTTTATGTCAAAAATGTCAATTTGTCAATGTCACGAAAATGTCAAAATAAATGTCAATTTCGAATTTGATGACAAATTGACATTTATGACAGAAATAAATGTCATAAATGTCGGACATTTATGACAGGCACATCCCTAACTGAGGAAATTGATACACTGAAAAGAGCAAGCAACGTCATGCTGTATAGAGTTCCAGGGACTGGTGAGGGGGATAAGAAGGCAGGTTTGCTAGTTAACTTTCTTCTTGGGATCACAGACACCTGTTAGCCTATGATGCGAGTGGGGGAAATTGACAGAGAGTCAATGTCTTCCTAAACAAATTAGGGTGACCTTGAACAACTTTGCAGAGCGTAGGATGGTTCCCAATAACAAGAAAAATCTCTGAGGAATGGAAGAATTCTAGCAGGCTTTTGGTATCTGCGCTGATCTAACAAAGGCTCAGCGGGAAGCATGGAGTGGGAGGACACCGGTACAAACGAGGAAACTGAAGGGGACGTCGCGGGAGTCGGAAGTAGGGAAAACGCAGTAAAAATTCACACGTACTACTACTTCCGGCATCACATAAATGGAAATGGAGGACATATGCTTTGAGAAATTCTTTGTCCAAAGAAACGTTCATTTTAAAGAATATTAAAATTGTGTCCATTGAAATAATTTTTTCTAAAGGAAAACGATTAGATGTATAACTGCAGTTTTGTCTGGTTTTTTAAAATTACCATTTGTGAAGGAAATGATTGTATGATAAAGTATTTGAGTAGGTACTAAGAATCCAAGCTTTTGCGTTTACCTACTCCTAATTCATTGTAAATGTCTATAAGAAGGAAAGTGAATAAATTAAATTAAATAACAGCTAGCAATAAACGGAGTTAAAGTGTTAAGGAAATAACGTCTAAAATTAAGAATCTTTTTTCCACTCTTTTACACATCCAGAAGTAAATTTTCCAGGATCCTGACACTGGCTCATACTATCATGTGCTAGCACAATAATCTTTACGTTGAAGTTTTATGTTTAATCATTTGAAAATTCTGATAGTTGCTAAAAATATTATTAGCCAGTACAAACACTAAATGACTGGGACAGTGGTCGACCGATTGTATTCTATTTGTATGTATGTAATAAATATTATTTGTCATTATTTAACGTTATATACCGTTATTTTTCATCATTTACCGTTTTTTACCATTAAATACCACTTTTGGTATTTAATATTATGTACCGCGGGAAATTTCCATCTCTGGTCTAAAATTAAATCAAACACTACTAGGTAGAAACTCCACCATTACCGAGCCTAGCTATAAAATGGACGTCGATTTTAAAAGAGCCACAAACTCGAATATTTTGATGGACTAAACTTCCTGCAGAATAACTCTGCATATGAAAGCTGATGATGATAAGAACAAACTCAAACTAAATGTTCAATTTATTCAGCAGCATGGATGTTAAGATGTGTGATTCGTGTTAGCAATTAATTTTTAAAGAATAATTTTTTATTGGTAATGATGATGATGATGACGGAAACAAAACTTTTCCATGACTAAACGACCAAGCAATTTCTATAAAGTAGGTTGTTTGTAATATTTCTTAGTTCCCATCAGAAATAATTACTTTAGAAGGGTAGTTGAGTTTAATTTGTCATTTGAAAATAAAATGATATACTTTACATACACAGTATACTGTGTTATAGAATTGTATAATTGGGTGTATTTTACTCGAAGAAAACACAATTTTCTTTTAATGCTGGTCAACTTTTTCACGTTTTAGTCTTCACTAGAATTTTGATACATGTTGAGCATGAGATGTCAGGAAGTGGCCCAAAAACTGGTCTGTTATAAAACATAAATGTTACGTTTACACAATTAAGATCAACTACTTGTATACAATATAAATAGATTTTTATTTGAATCAATTTACTCTGGATTTGCTGTTTCAGGAAATTTTTCACATTAGATAACCCTTTCCCAGTTGTAAGGGTCTGATTGTTTAATTCCTCGGCGTTGTAGAGAACGATGGAAGAATGCATTGAGCAACTAAAAGTATTTTTTTAAAAATATATAGTTCTTTCCAATTTAAATTTAACTAGCGAAAAATTATGCCACGTTTTTTTACAGCATAGTCTCGGGCCAAGACTCTGGATATGTTCCAGGAAATACTTGAAGTCTGGAGGGAGTCTCCTTAATAACTGTATGTGGTCGCACTCCCGTTTCAACTGCGTAATCTATTCGGGTGGAATTTAAGAAAAGTTTAGGCTACTTATTTTAGAGTTTAGAAGAGGTTTTTATTAATTTGACCTCCTCCTTCTTTTTCGTTTTCCCCCAAGGAAGACTAACCGACCAGACGTCATCCACCCTGCCCACTTCGTTATCTTCTAGTGCGTTAAGCGATGCATAGCGCGGCGTGCCACGGAATGAAACCTTGGATGTCTCGGGCGACGCCACTCCCTTCCTTGTAACTGTGTACTTGCAAGCAAGCCCAAAGTTTAGTTTTATTGAACTTTGAAAAAAAAATTAACAAAATTATCGCAATTTGTACTGGCGTCACATCCCGATGAACACATAAGTGAATGAGTCAGGTTAGAGCGAATCCATGATAAATGAGACAGAGTGGGCCAACAAAATTACCGCTTCGATCTTCATGATTAGAGATAGGTACAGTGAAACCTCCGAATAATTGTCTTCTGTACAATTGCGCTCTCCCTATAATTGCAATGAATTTCTCTCTCTCTCTGTAATACATACATACATAATACATATGATTTTCATTTCAACATTATGATCAATATGAGACTTTAGGTTCGTGCCAAATAAACCATGCAAACAAAACAACAAAATAGAAACTTGCATTTATTATGTTCATTTTAATTACAATACTTCATAACATACAAAATTGTATTTGTATTCGCTCTACAAATGAGCTACTACTTAGAACGTATCACATAACCCATCGTTGTTGAGCCACATTGTGATTATTTGTCTAGCGAAATGGATAAATCATGAATGAGTGTAGTAAGTATGCTTCTAGAATTCACATGGTATCGTTGTTGTTGTTGTGCAATATCTGCGGGAGGATAACCTAACAAGCCAGGACTATAAGGAGAATGTACCCGTTGCAGAGCTTCTCTTCACGAGCTCTTTTGTCGCATCGAGGAAAGGCAACTAGCGAAGCAAAAATGTGTTCATTGAAAGGAAGCTTTTTTATTTGAATGAGTGCATTCTTCTTATAGCCCGAGTTTTGTAGCTTATCCGTAGTACTGCTTTCACTTTGCAATCATTTCATTTAATAAACTTATTTTAAACCTATTGCGAAGTTGCGAGGCTTGTGAATATGCGGTTTATTCTTTTAATGTTGTTAATTTAATATTGAAATTGTTTTTATATTTATACAATAATTCCGAATTTTAATTCCAAACTCGTTGCTTGCAAAATATGTAAGCCTTTTTTATGTAAGAGCAGAATAAAATCAATAATTGACGCGTTTTCATAATCAAAGATTCTTTTTTCTCCCAAACAAATGCCATTGTGGCTGCACTCATTAGACAGAAAAAAACATAGAATACAACGACTGTGTTATCATCGAGTGACAGTGCTTTAACCTCTTCTGAGGTATCCAGTTTTGCTGCTTCAACATGGTATTCCCATGAGTTAAGTCTCTGGTACCACATTTCCCAGAGACCAATGATACCGGTTTGTAAGAATGTGTGTAAGCGTAGATGCAGAAAGTGAGAGGGAACCAAACTGTGGTACAGATCTAACCACAATGGATCAGGTAGCAGTGGTTTTGTGCTCAGAGATACTGCTTTATGTTTTTCTGGGTGTAAAATGCCGAGCAATTTTTGCTTCATATCTATCACATCTACGTATGTACCAATGTACGCGCTTT
Organism: Cyphoderus albinus; assembly: GCA_021029165.1. Taxonomy (NCBI): domain Eukaryota; kingdom Metazoa; phylum Arthropoda; class Collembola; order Entomobryomorpha; family Paronellidae; genus Cyphoderus; species Cyphoderus albinus. The sequence continues at coordinate 4,267 of VYYJ01004258.1, forward strand.
TGTTGCACTGGGAAAGCAACGAGAGTTGGTTTTCAGTTTGACTTTCGTCACTCAGTGGTCCAAAATCATAATCCTTTAGGCCAACCAATCCGTTATAAATGCTTCCCAGTCGTCTTCCTCTTTCCGTTGAGTTATAGCGTTGAAACATGACGGACAATTCTGTAGCTTTAGAAAAGTACATGAGGTCTTCAATTTCTGGTACAAATTTGTTAATAAACACTTCCATGTCCTTTAAAATTTGTAACGCTCCGTAATTTGAAACAGTTCTATTGTTTGGTCTTTTGTTGAAATATTTAAAGTGCCGCTCTAACGTCTCGTCAAACATTGTTAACTTGCGAACTGGTAGCGGTGCCGCGAGACTATTAATATTGTCGCCCTGATAGAATATGGTGAGTATTACACCCATAGAAAACCAGGCTAGGCCTAACCATCGAAATTGCCAAAGTTTACACTTTTGAGGCACGCCTTGTTGCAGAATTATAAAAACTGGGAAAATGAAATTGTCATAAAGTGACGTGTGTGATATTGAACCCGTTCTGATTAATATTGCAGTACTAACACCCCAAACTGAAATAATCAATAACCAGGTACTAGCTTGGAATGCACTAATGTAGCCAAGAAAAGATATTGAATCAATACTTATGATTCCATCGCATGTGACAAAGTGGTACTCATCAATGTTATTATGTGTGATTTGAAAGGCATTTCCAATTCTATCAAATTTTGCAAACGGGGGACTGAAAGCAAAGTCTTTTGTCTCACCTACCTTGAGCGTGACATTTCTAAACATGGCAGCCAAAAGCACCTCTTCCATCACCGGTGCGCCCCTCCAGTTTTTCAAAATGTATGTGTTATTTCTTTCCCTAGACGGATAGCGGTTCAAAGTGTGACATCGCATACATGCGTACCCTAACGTTTGAGGATACTGTTCCAAGGCTTTCAAGAATTCTTTGCTAAGTTCTAGTGTCCAACTTGATACAGCATGGTGGGGTAAGAAGCTTTCTAAATAGATGTAGGGTTGTTTAAGAAATAAACCGTTGAAAATACCGAAGAAGAAATTGGGGGACACGATTGGTTCTTTCATGAGTACCTGGTAAGTGTTTACAATTCTAGTACCTTTGCTATCTGTTTCCAGGAAAACTTTCACTCTTCGACAGACGAAAAATGTGCCTGTATAATAATAAGAGTCAAATCGGTTATCCAGGGAATACATAACGCTGCTTTTATCTGCAACTTGAAGTGTTGGTAGCCTTCCTAAAATTAGCAAATAAATTTCTGACCGCAATTCTTTCGACTCTGTGCGTTCTAGTGGTAAATCCTGTTCTTTCAGAACATCGTTGACTCCAAAAATCGATTTAGGAAACGGACTGGAAATGCCGTGAAAACTAAACCGCTGACACAATTTTGGAGTCAGAAATACTATGACGTCACAGTTACGTTTTGGTGGTGGTGCGATGGTCATTCCGGGGGTGAAACCTTGATTTGGTAGAAGGTCAACTCCGACACTATCGCAGTACGCTAAAGGAAAGAAACTCTCTAAACCATAGGAAATTTTTGAATAAACGACTGGGTAATCCAATGGGACAATATCGTACATGGAAATATGTTTCTGAAATTGAAAATAAAAAGCACATCAGTGTAGTTACGTTACTTGTGACTTTAAGGGGGTACAGTTAATATTTCGTCATACCAATTCCTTTATATTTGTTTGCATAATGTGAACAGCACAGGATCGAAATATCTGCAGATATTCGCGAAGGTCAAGCTGCTCTGCCACAGAAATATGTTGATGGGACGAGGCGATGACGGTTGATAAGACAGTCAGTAAGTAACAAAGGTGTGTTGTACGTAAATTGAGTTGGTAGTTTATGCAAAATCTATCAGTTGTTTTGGTGGACATTTTGTTCGCTCTAAAAATTTAAACAAAATCATTAAAATTAAAATTTGTTGTCGAATTTTAAAATTTTACAAAGCATCTCTTACTTGGTTAGATATAATGGAATACACGATGTTTAGAAATAGTTGACTTCCGCTTCGATACAATCATGTACGCTCGTTAACTGTTGGTTAGATAATTGTTTGCTGTTTGCGATGTCCCAGTGAAAGGTTATGTACTAGTAGAGGTATGGTTCCGTCTGGTTAGTAAACTGGATAATGGTAAAAGATTTTGTTTGTGCAGCAAAATAATATTTTCAATCTGAGTCGCTTCCTATTTTTGAATAATTTATTTTTAGTTTCGAGACTATCCTTCCTGTTTGCCTTGAACGAATGCTTAAAATATTTTGTTTGGTGTTATCTTCATAAATAGGTATTATTCGGTTCTCGAAAATATTTTAATTGAATAGATGAATTTCTATTGCAACTTGCAAACTACTCCCAGAGGTGGGTATGCCGATATTTTGTAGCGGGAGCCGGGAGGGGACAGTTGAATATAAAATAGCGTAAGCAACCTCCATAGCAATTTTCGCTAATTAAAAACTTCTGAGTTTTCGGTACTTTTCAATGATGCTTGGGTAAGCGTTTGAAAGTAGTGTTTATGTATACTATTTCCGATGTGCTTTGAACATGTCTAATCTAAATATAACATTTCCTGTTTTGTATCTTTATAAACACGTTTGTATTGTTTGTTTATTTTATGTGCAACAATAAAGGCAGTCCACCAACAAAACCAATAGATTAAATCAAACTCTCTTAGGTAGAAGTATCATCATTATTCAGATTAGCTATAAAATCCAATCAATCAAAAATCAATTTCAAATTAACCTGGACGTCGGGATCGGAATCTGCGATTTGGTCGGACAGAGTATTCCAGCAATTAATTTAAAAAAATCTATATTCGTCCGTTTATTCGGAAATTTTAATTCGTTATGATGATGATGACAGCGACAAAAAATTTCATGATGAAATGATCAAACAATTTCTCTAAAGTAAGTTATAACATAACATAGGATTGCAGTCTGCTTTCAACATTTTATATATTATATAGCAAATGGAGCAATTTTAGTTTCTCGAGAAATTATGATATCATGATCATGCATAATAAAATTCGGTAAACAAAGCGGTTTACCAAAATCAAGTGATATTTTTTTTGTATTTGGATATTTCTTAGTTCCCATCAGAATTAATTACCTTTGAATGGTAGCCGAGTTTAATTTGTCATTTGAAAGTAAAACGTTACTTACATATATTTCGTTATATAATTGTATAATTGTGTGTATTTTACTCGAAGAAAACACAATTCTCTTCTAATGGTGGCTTCTTTCACTTTTTTGTCTTCACTGGAATCGTAATACATGTTGAGCATGAGACGTCAGGAAGTGGCCCAAAAACTGGTCTGTTAATAAAAAGAAATTGTACATTGATTAAAGCAAGCGGGATTACTTAATGATACAGTTAAGATCTACTACTTGTGTTAAATATTTTAAATATTATTGTTTGAAACAATTTACTCTGGATTTGCTGTTTCAGGAAATTTTTCACAATAGATAACTCTTTCCCAGTCATAGGGGTCCGATTGTTTAATTCCTCGGCGTTGTAGAGAGCGATGGAAGAATGCGTTGAGCAACTAAAAATATTTTTAAAAAATAGAGTTTTTTCTAATTTAAATTTATAACTAGCGAAAAATTATGACACGTTTTTATTACAGCGTAGTCTGGCTCTTCTCTCGGACCAAGACTCTGGAGATGTTCCAGGAAATATTTGAAGTCTGGAGGGAGTCTTTTTAGTAGCTGTCTGTGGTCGCATTCCCGTTTCAGCTGCGTAATCTACTTGAGTGAAATTTTTTAAAATAAATTAAGCTAAATACATATTTTAGAGTTTCGAAGAGTTTTTTATTAATTTCACCTCCTCCTTGTTTTTCGTTTTCCGCCAAGGAAGACCCCCACTGACGAACTCGACCAGCACATAAAAAAGCGACCAGAGGTCATCAACCCTATCCACTTCATTATCATCTAGTGCGTTAAGCGATGCATAGCGTGGAGTGCCACGGAACGAAACTTTGGATGTTTCGGGCAAAGATTCCCCTTTCTTTGCAATCGTGTACCTGCACGCAAGCCCAAAGTCCACAACGAAAACAGCTCGTCGCGTTTGCCGGCAGTGGCCCATTGTTAGATTCGACTATAATAAAATCTTAGTTTAGTTTTTTGAACTTTAAAATTTTTGAGAAAAAAAATATTACAATTTTTTTACCGGCTTCACATCCCGATGTACATATCCACAATCGTGAATATTTTCTATGGCCTTGAGAATCTGCAGTCCCAGTCGAAGCGCCGTTGATAGAGAAAATACACGGTCAGACATGATGTGTCTGAGAGCTGCCAAGTTCGGCCCCTGGATTTGCATCACCATATAAGACAAACGCTCGTTTCTTCCGCAGTCAATGAAACGGGAAATGTGGAGCCTCCCTTTTGTTACAAATTAGGCGTAAATTAACGTCATTCAGCAAAAGAGTACAGAAATAGATTTTCTCTCACCATTGAGTCTCCTGAGAACAGCGACCTCCGTTTGTAGCATGCGTCTAGGTTGGTGAATGGACTCAGCCTTGAGTCCCACTTGGTCTCCGGTACGAATATTGACGCCGCTGTAGACCTGTCCGAAGGCGCCTCTATCAAGGAGCTTCACTACCTTCCACATATCCTTCAAGGTATTGCCCGGCCTCAGCAGGTCACCTGTGGTGGCTTTGGTGTGGAGAAAGCACAGCTCATTTTCGTCACCCACAGACAACACAGTTTCACACTCTTCCTCCTCCTCCCCAGAATTTCCGACTGGAATGTCTCCATTCTTTTTCCCCTTTCTTCCAAATGAAATGGAAATCGTGGCCTGCAAAGGCTCAGTAACCGCTTCAGCTTGCACCATTCTAAAAAGTTGCTCGCACACCTTCACATAAACAAGTGGAAAATCGACTGCTCAGAAAGTTGAGAAAAAAATGAAAAAGAATTGCAGAAGGAATGTGAAAAATGTGAGAAATATGAGTAATCCACTTCCACCTTGCTTCCAACACTTCCCATAAGTGAATGAGTCAGGTTGGAGCGAATCCATCATAAATGAGACTGAGTGAGCCAACAAAATCACCGCTTCAATTTTCATGAGTATTATGTATGTAGATACATATTTATGTAATTACAGTTTTTGGCAGCATCACCAATTTTTTTATGAAAGGAGAAATTTATGAATCTTAAGGAGGAGATAATAATTGTAGCGTATGAAAATCAAATGCGTTTTTTGCTAAGCACCATATCGAACAGATGCGAACAGATTTTTATTTACTATGCTGCTCGTGAAAACACAACCACTTTTTTGTACTTGTTGAGAGATGGACGAAGGAAAATTACATCACTACGTATGTATTGAAATTGAAATGTGCCCACTCACAACGACTTTCAAAAAAATGATTTTGTTATTTATGTTAATCTAGGGACTATCTGGCTTGTTGCTTTTGTAATTGTAACATTTGTACATATTCGCAACTCGCAGCAGCCTGCAACTCTGTGAGAGGAAGCACGGACAATTTACCTAGTCCTCAAGTTCACCGAGCACAATTAAAAGCATTAATACATAAGCGACTGAAACCTAAAAATAGTGCTTAATAGAGATATTGTATGTAGGTACGTACATTAATTTCAACATTTTTTACCTTGGGACAGTGACAGAGCTAAGCTTTACAGACAAGAAAAATAAAATAAAAACAAGTCCATGACCATGTCTCAATTCATGGTGGTTTCAGTTTCATGGTTCCCAGATTTTATCAACCAAATTCCGGTATAAACTCGCATACCTATGTTTATGTATGTAGAAATCATGTAACCATCATCATCGTGTAGTATTTTATGTTTCAAGAATTACAATAAAAATGATGCGAAACTTGACATTGTAAATACTGATACGTCAAATAAAAATCTACCGAACCGGACCTAATCAAGACATGACGCCGGTAACGAAAATGCATACTAAAATGTGTATCCATTATTATGACAAGCAACAAAAAAATTATTTCACGTGCCTATAATTTATGTCTCGTTTGTGTATGAATTGGAAAGATAATGATAATTTAATTAAATTAATAAACATATTGAACAGATATTTAATCCAGAGCATGAATCAATTTGTATATGTTTTGTATATATTTGCATATTGCGCTTAACAAATTATCTGAATATATAACTTTTTCACGTGACCTCACATATGTCAAAAATTGAAATTTGATTAATAATAGATTAATTGATTACAATCATTTATAAAAATCTATTTTTAATTTGTAATTGATTGATCATTCAACTGTAGCCAAAATTACAATTACATTCAAGAGTGAAAAGTGAAAATGATTTTTTTTGAAAAGTTGCTCTCAATGAATTCTTTACTTTATCATGTACTGATTAGGTATATTTTAAAAACAAACGCAATATCATCTATGGAATGAATTAATTTGTAAAAAGAATTCACGTATCAATTGCTATTATTACCACTTTATCTTTATTACAGCAAATACAACATGAAAGTAAAAACAATATTAAAGACAATATAGTAAAGACTGTTATTTAAGATTTAATAGAGCTGGTTTCAGAGTCCGGAGACGCCGTATGCAACACCGCCACCTCACCCATTTCCACACCATTGGCACATAAGCGACGCGTTCCCCTCCAATTGAACCACATTGATATTGTCCTTGATTATCACGTGGAATCGCATACAACGTAATATTAAAGTTCCCACGAAAATTCACTTCCACCCCTAGCACCAAACTTGGCATCGCCAACATCATCAACGCCATCTCAGAGAATCTGCAAAACCAATTACAAAAAACCAAAAAAGTTCACTTTAGTACAAAAATTTGGCAGAAACAAAATTATGTAAATTAAAAGAAAAATAAATTCCAATTTTCAACTACAGCTTACTTACATTTTAGTTCTGTTTCTTTCAGAAAAAATCTTCCTGCACTTGATTAGGATATGTTTTACTTAACTTCGCTAAATTATTTATGATAATAAGAAACTATTTTTCTCTCCACCTCAACGTCATCAAAGAACGAAGTGGAATGGGCAACTACTTTTACTAGAAACAGGAAAAAATTTACTTTCCAAGAAAACTCATACTACGTCATTAATGGTACATCCTCATTCACTCTTCAATGGAAAGAGGAGCAGATACTGAGATGAGGTTTTCCTAAAATATTAATTAAAATACTAGAATAATAGAATGCTTATTGTTAAAGTTTATGTGTCATGTAATCTCAGAAAAGTACAAAATAATTTACATACACAAACACAAGTTACTTATCTATTTTTATAATAATTTTTAATTTCACTTGTATAAAGTAAAATTCAATTATATCAATTCTTAAATATAATAACGGTGGTACTCAACCAAAAATAACTTTGTTTTGTTTGCAGATAAAACATATTGTTAAGTTATGGTATTTTCATTAATCTAAATAAAACGATTTACATATGTAACAGCCGTTGGTTTGTTTTGTATAATGGCCAGTTATGCAAATCATTGTAGATCTTCATTTCGTTGTTTTAAATTTCAAAGCGGTAGCAATATAGAATACAGATAGAGTAAATTTGATTTTCCTGAAATTGCTGAAGAAACAAGTTTGCTCTGCAGTTTCAAATTTTACAACTTAAATATTTAAAAACACAAGAATATTGACTATGACTACCATAAGCTACGTTTTATTATTTTTGGGTACATTGAATTTTATGCTACATTTTAACTTAACTGTACAAGTATACCGCTGCAATTGTAAATTGTATAACGAACCCATGAGTATAAATATGAACTGTTCGTGTTTTTAAACTATTAGTCCTAGCATTTGGCACCCAGATATTTGGCACCTATTCACGGCTGCCACATTTTATCAAGAAATAACATGTACGACGCTTGCAAAACATGTAAACCCATTCTACGTAAGAGTAAATTAAAATCAATATTTGACTCAATTTCATAACCAAATACTCTCTTTCTTCCCACAGGAATACCATTGTGCACACACTCATTAAACAGAGAAATACATAGAATACGACGACTGTGTTATCCTGCAGTGACAGTGCCTTAACCTCTTCTGAGGAATCCTGTTTTGCTGCTGCAACATGATGTTCCCACGAACTAAGTCTCAGGTACCACAACTCCCAGAGACCAATAATACCGGTTTGTATGAATGTGTGTACGCGTAGATGCAGAAAGTGAGATGGAACCCAGCTGAAGCTCAGAGCTAACCCCTGTGGATCAGGTAGCAGTGGTTTCGTGCTCAGAGATATTGATTTTTGCTGTTTTGGTGGTAAAATGCCATGCAGTTTTTGCTTCATGTCCATCACATCTACATACGTACCAATGTATGCGCTTTTGTTGCAGTGGTAGAACCCAAAATATTGATTCGCAGTTTCATTTTCGTCACTCAGGAGTTGTCGAAGATCATATTTCTCTCTAACGATTTTGTTATAAATACTGCTTATTAGTCTTCCTCTTTCCGTTGAGTTATATATTTGAAACAAACCACCAAATTCGGTAAAATATCTAGAGTTTACTTTTTCTTGTGTAAATTTATTTATAATTGCTACCGTGCCCTTGATAACTTGTAACGCTTCGAAATCCCAACTAGAGTTGTCTGGCCTTCTGTTGAAATATTTAAAGTGCCGCTCTAAGGTCTCGTCAAACATTGTTAACTTGCGAACTGGTAGCGGTGCCGTGAGACTATTAATATTATCGCCCTGATAGAATATGGTGAGTATCACACCCATAGAGAACCAGGCTGCACCTAACCCTCGAAACTGCCAAAGTTTGCACTTTAGAGGCACGGATTGTTGCAGAACTACGTAAACTGGGAACATCAAATTGTCATAAAGTGACGTTCGTGATACTGATCCCGTTTTAATTAGTAATTGTGTACTAACGGCCCAAACTGAGATAATCAAAAACCATGTGCTAGCTTGGAATGCACTAATGTAGCCAAGAAAAGAGATTGAGTCAATACCAATGATCCCATCGCATGTGACAAAGTGGTACGCATCAACATTATTATATGTGATCTGAAATGCACTTCCAAATATAACAAAATTCGCAGTCAGGGGATCGAAATCCAAGTAGTTTCGAATATCAATTGCATTGAGTGTGAAATTTCTAAACATGGCAGCCAGAAGCACCTTTTCTATCACCGGTGCGCCCCTCCATTTTCTCAAAATGTATGTGTCGTTCCTCTCCCTAGACGCATAACGGTTCAAAGTGTGACATGTCCTACAAGCGTATTCTAACATTTGTGGGTACTGTTCCAAGGCTTTCAAGAATTCTCGGCTAAGGACTAGCGTCGAACTTGATGCAGCATGATGTTTTAAGAAGCTTTCTGAATATATGTATCGTTTTGTTTTAAATATACGTTTGAAAATAGCGGAGAACAAATTGGAGGACCCGACTGGTTCTTCCATGAGTACCTGGTAAGTATTTACAATTCTATCACCTTTGTCATCGTCTTCCAGGAAAAATTTCACTCTTCGAGATACGAAAATTGATGTGCCTTTATTCTTAGGCGAGATGCTTTAAAGGTTAACGCTGAGCGAAGCGAGGCGTTAGCCGTATCATAGTAACTCTGGATGTCAAAAGGCAAAAAGCGTTAAAGTGGCTAAATGGCGGAGCCTAAGT
>VYYJ01004259.1:0-13894 GCA_021029165.1 Cyphoderus albinus
TTACGAAGGAAAACGCAATTTTCAATTTGCCATTTTGCAATTGCAATTACCTAAAATATTATTTTTCAACGAAACCAAGCCAGAGCTCAGTTTCAACTAAATAACCAACTTGCTTCGACTAAATAACTCGTGAAATGTCACAAGTGAGTGAGAAAGAGATAAAAAATCTAGGGACAGTCAGAAAAACATTTAAAAACATTTGTACATTCACATCCCCTTTTGCTCATAATAAATAATAAGCAAAAATAATTTCAAATAAAATAAAAGCAAGGTAATAAAAAACTGAGAATGAAATATGGCGAGTGAAGTCTGCTAATTTAAATTTTTTATTTCGCTAGTTATTTAGTTATGCATTTGATACTTTCGCCCGCTAACGACTCTTGGGTTTTTTCGCACATCGCTCCAAAAGAAACTCGATTTGTATGTAAAGCATTTGTAAAATGACCTGCGATGAACCGAAGCGAAGCCAAAATTTAAAAACTCACCTAGTTAAAAGGAACTGAATTGAATGCCATAAAACAATCTACCCGTGCAAAAAATAAAAATGCAAATTAACAAATTGAGAAGCGGAGCGAGTGCGAAAATGAATAAAAAACGCAATTAAAAATGGCATTACTCTGAGATTATTCATTCATGAGATACTCATGTCTCATCTCATCATTGTAAGGGAGGGTTGGAAATGAAATTGGAAGGCGGATGGTGTGAAAGAAAGTCGCTAAAAGTCGAAGTTCCGTTCCACTGAGTCTGACTGAGCACAGATCCTTCTTGCATTTCTCCACCTCCGCCTCGGGAACGCCACTGCCACGACGGCCACACGCCACGTCATTGAAAGACGTTGTGACGTGAAACCCGACAAAAGAGAATTTCTCCTTTTTTACTACGGAGGTGGTCCTCTCTACTCGATTTAATCACTGTGACATGAAAAAGGCAGGGGTTAACTTAAAGCGTGAAATAAGAAATGAAATCAAGTTTTACGTATGTATTTACCCAGCCCAGCCCAGTACTGCCCACTGCTAGCTCATTACCACTTAAATAGAAATGGATGCTTCCAATGTTATTAGATATTAAATTCTTACAATCATGCTAATTTTTTTGCAACAAACCCAAATGGATTAGGTGTGTGTTTGTGTGATGGTATTGTGTTGCATTATATGAGAGATGTGCAAAATGTAGGAAGTATTTTTTGCAAGGGTATCAAATACGCTCAATTTTGGTCGTGGTCATATTTTTCTAATCTAATGACAAAATTAAACCCAGTTATAAAAAAAGTTGATTTTTAGCAACAAACAATACAAACAGGAGCGCAGCGGCGGTAGCAACAAATTGCAATTTAGGTACATATTTACATACATGACATTTGCAGAAATTGAGACAAACACAATTTACAAAAGACAAGGACAAAAACAAAAAAAGCTTCAATTTCAATGTTGCTTTGTTCATTCATCATAATCATGTAAAAATGCATGATGCTATGATTATTGTGGTTGATCTTGGGAAAGAATAGAAGAGATTTTGTTTTTTTTACCGGTGGATGATGCAACTACGTGTTCTAACTCTGTATCGTCAAACTCCAGATTGGGTTCGTAATCATGAAAATCCGAGAGGCTCGGATAGGGATCCTCACCATCGCCGAGATTTGCCGATGTTACTGGTTCACACATCATTGCTGCTCTTAAGTCTTCCTCTTGCTCCTGGATTCTCGATCAGCAGAGTTGACAACTTGACAGAGACTTGCTGATTTGTAAATTGATGATAATCTTGAGGATGTGTCAATCGGGAAAATAATATTGAGATGGATGTGACAGTTTCTGGATGACACGAGTTCACTCACGAAAATAAACTTTGAGACTTTTTTGTTTCGTTGTGTTTCGATCTCGTCTTTGTTTCTCAGAATGAAATGTCTCCTTACTTAATGGATCAATTAACTTGGCTTCTTTAACTATGTGAATGTTTGATATTATCACTAATACTGTGCCTTGCTTTGTATGTTTTTCAACTAACGTAACTGTTTACTGGAAAGATAGATTCTCTTTGATTTGTATTAATTTCTAGTACGTATATTCGATTCAAGTTTGAATTCAGAGTAAATTAGAAAAAGGTGTCACGCTGTCTGTAAAAAAAGGCTTAATTAGCTTAGTTATGAAACTTAATTATTGTAATATTGTATGTGTTATGTAATAACTGTGTATGTACTGGCAACTTGTAAATTATTTCTTGTAAATAAATATTGAATAAACTGACTAAGTTAAAATAATTACTCAATTGCATTCATTAGTTAATGTCAGCAGTTTTTGCTTGTAAATACTTTTTTTGTAACTGTAAATTGCAAATTAAAACTGACTTCTCGCAACTTTGACTCAAAACCTGAGTTTTCTTCTCTTAACTGTTTCAGGCAATTAAATATTGACAGTTTAATCCGTATTTGATAAAAATGGACTTGAACTGGACACTTTGTTGGTTTTTTGTAAGCTTCGCTTTGAAAAATGTACAAATTCTCCTCACCACTTTCAAATTTTCCCCTGGGGTCGTTCGATAGGAATGTAACGGATCACAGGTCGTGACATTAAAATTCAACGGACACTTTTTAGAAAAGGAAGCTTTTAGCTTAATTAGCGATTATCGATCTAAAAGTTAACCTGAAGTTTTGGTGGATTAATAAAAATGGATTGTCTACCGTTTTTTAGCTCTATGGTTCCTCTATGAACTACTCAAGTTCTCACTAATTGAATTAAATAGAAATTGTAGAAAAACGTTTCTAGAGCTATGACGCTAACTGTTATGTGTGAAGTCCGCAGTTAAACTTAACGGACTCTTTAGAAAATGGAAAAAAGTGGAATTCCAGTACGTAGTCTGCTGGATAATTTGCGTTTCTACTTTTGCGTGGTTCGCTTCGCTCCTACTATTTTCGTGATGTTTTTCATTTGCGTCTCTCAGGTCTGAAGCTGCAGGCTGAACCAAGACTTTCTGAGAAAAGACGTACTAGACAAGACACGACAATTATTGTATGGCAAAGTGATGCGAAGATGTTTGCAACGAAATGTAAATGTTCATGGTAATAGTGTAGCAAAATACATGGAGCGTTTTTTGCAACTTTTTACTTTCATTACACGACACAGTCACAGGCACGAGCAGCAGCAACAACTCACTCAAACTCAGCTTCCCTCAGCTTCTTCTCCAGAACTCGCAGCCCAACTGAAAAAAGTGCTCAGCTCAGCTCGAAGTAGTGGTAACGGTGGCGCTTACGAACTCATGTAGAAGAATCAGCAAAATAACATGAGCGAAGAGCTTGGAGGCTTGAGAATGCGAAAAAAAGTGGCTACAACATTAGATTACAATGTAACTTTACTTGGTTACAATTTACATTGCACCTGATTCGAGTTCGAGTCTCCTCTTGTTTCCTCTTGTGTCTTACACAGAGTCTCTCAACCACCCACGAGCAACGAGCGACTTTACTTGATTTTTAATTTCCCTACTTGAAGAAGCTCAGGTCCAACTTTGTCTTCATTCAGTGTTTCTATGTGTTTGTAAGTAGCTGTGATTTTCAACTAAGTCTCAGTCACTTGCAGTACAGCACCAGCACAGTCTCAGCCCGATGTGATCATATCATGATACTACGATCATCTTTTCCTGCAAAAACTCTTGATAACCATGTACCAAGTTGTAAGATGTAAGCGCCAGTTGCTTATGCTTCTATGAAGTGATGTGATGTTAATGCTGCTCTGCTGGCTCTTGCTGGCTTGTATTTGAACGTAACATCAAACAAAGTAAAGTACACGCACACAAACACGCGAACCATGAAATGAACCAAGCTCGTTTCAAGTGTTTCCCCTCTGGTTCAATCTCATCTCATGTAAATGTTTGCAAAAACTCGCAGACTCCGAGTCTCTGGTAGAATGAAGCTGTGGGTCTTCACTTGAGCAAGATGCGAAAAATGTTTGAATCAACGTGACGTTGTTGCGTTGCTCTCTGCTATTAGAGTGGAGATGACACTGAGTGATAATTTATTTAATACTTCGCTTCGCTTCGCTGGACACGGGCTGGCTGGAAATCATTTTTAACTCTTCACTTCACTTAATGGCTTAATTCCAGTTTCCTCCGCTCGGCAGTTCAAGCTGAGTGGGTGACACCCTGCAAATTTAGAATGAAAGGGGAAATTAATTAGTGAAATAAAATGTTATCACTTACAGTAAAATAAAATAATTAGCAAATGGCGAAAATAAACCACAAAGGAAAGAAAAGTGACCACAGAACGAAACGTCGAGAAAAAATGAATCTACATTTATTCAAATCAATCTCAATCTCAATGTAACTCACGCTTTTGCCTTGTCCTCGTTTTTAGTCGGTAGTAAAATAAAATTATGCTACAGTTACGTTACATTGTGTTATGTTACGTTACTTACTAAAGGCTAGATCAACACTGTTGAGATTTGTGTTGTATTGTAATTGTAGTAATACTGACTGGCCCTTTTCTTCAAACTTGAGCTCTCCTCTCACTGAGAATGACTGATGAATGCATGAAACGCACAGCAACTAAACAGCCTGCAAAGTTGAATTGAACACATGAATTTAAAAATACATTGTTATGTAAAAGTAGGTATTTTGATGTATTTAGGTAGTAATGTGAAAGAATCAAAAGGATTCGTTTTATTTGAAAGAAAAAGAATTTTCGTATAGATCTAGGAGAAAGAAAAAGATGAATGTGAATGAGTCATGCAATTTTTTCTTTATTGCAGTACTGCAGTTGCATCATTTTTCAGGTAATTTTGCAAAACTGCAATAAGAAAATAAAAAGACGAGACAAGGGAAGAGCATGAGCCATGAGCAACAAGAGTGGAACATGAACACCCACAAAATCCAATGTTGTAATAATCTTGAGCAGAAATGTCTTTCTATTATGAATATCATCATTATTATTATTATCATTACATTATTTCAATTTGTCCTTTTGTGCAAAAATCCCCATTATTTTTTTTTACAAGAAAAAAAAAAGACGCGGCTTTAGCTCGTCTCGTTTCGTTCATTCTTTCAATTTCATCTTCCACGACTTGCCACTTTTTTATCTGATGTAAAAAAATAACTTCGCTTTCAATTCAGGGGAGGCACATTTATTTATTATATTGCAAATTGTAATACGGTATTGTACATAGAATATTTACATTAACTGCAACTTAACGCGCTTGCTACTTTGTTCATCTTGTCATTCTGTCTGTCAGTGGCGTTGTTTTTTTAGTTTAACGCTTTGCTTGCCTGATTCTCCTGAGTGCTGCTGCAAAGATTGACAAGTATTAAAGTCAAGTGAGTCAAACTAACCAAGAGAAGACTGACAGTTTAAAAAATGAAAAAAATTTTCTCTTCTCCAACTCGTTCCTATTTAGACAACAATAATGAAATGGTTAAAGTTGATGAAATAGTCAATTCATGACATCATTCCATTTTTTTCAATTTTATTCCACCATTTCAAACAAATTCTATTCTTATTCTTCGCCTGCCAATTCCATCACGTCACCCTCATCTCATCAATGATGAGTCATCATCATTTTATTCTTGAAAAAAATTGTATTTTTGTGACCATTATCTCTGATTATTATTATTTCCATTATATTAAATAAGATGCATTAGCAGACATCTTTTCCACTATGTAGGTTTTTCTCTCAAAAATTTTCACGATCATCAGCAACATGAAGATATTTAACATTGTAATAATGATGATCTGATCAATTTTCAATTTTTCCGTTTTCTATCTGATTCAGCACGTCACATCACATTGATCACACACAGCGTTTTACTGTGACTCGATCCTGAAAAAATCTTGTTATGTTGCGTTTCACTATTTATTACTTAAATATTTATAAAATGATGATAAGGAGAATAATGATATGGTAAGTAAAGGTTTGGATGATGATGAAGATGAAGTTGTCGAAGTTGGAGGCAGTGGAAGAAATTCTTTTTGAAATTGCCAATCAGCACAGCACAATGCAGAAAAAGGTTTTTATGACTTAACTCGCGATAAAAATATTTTAATGTATTTAAAGGTTTGCTGCTGCACCAGCACCAGCACCAAACCTTTTTACTCTTCCCTTGTCTTGTTAAATGAGTTGTGAAGTAGTTAAATATGACAAAAAAATAAAAAGATGCGTGTGTGCACTTTTACCACTTGTTAAAAGATAACTAAAGCCTTGATTGAGCTTTGAGCTTTTCCTTCCTTTTTTCCTTAATCACATCCACATCCACTTTGAAAATTACAATATCCAATTTGCAGTTTTACCTTATTAGAATAAAATTAAGTAGCTAAAAGTCTTTTTGATATGATCGTTGTGTTAATGTGTGTATACTTTATGAAATGAGTGACGGATGTTTTTTGCTTTTGGGTTCGATGAGACTTTTTAAAAAACATTTAAAATCACTAAAATATTGACTTTTAAAATAAGATGACGTAGTCTCACTCTCACAAAGAAACCTGAGTCGGTTGTGTTTCTACTCACTCAGTTTTACTCAGTTCACTTGACTCATGCTCGAAGTGGTCACATAATAATAATATTTAATGAAGAAATACACTGGATATCTTGGCACAAGGCACACACATCCTCCATCTCCATGAAAATGCATACATTTTTTTCTCATATGTTTCCAGCTTTTCGAGTCCCTTTGAGCAGAAAATTGTAATAAAAGAAGGAGAATGTATAGGCGAAACAACTTACTTTTATTATTGCACGATAAATGATGAGGGCTTATGTTAGATCGCCTTATCCTGGTGTGGCATGGCTCTGACTCTGCTGAGTGTTTTGCTGTTGCGTAGTAAAAACTCGAGTAAGTGAGTAAATGTGCATTGAAAGAAACTTTGTATTTTTGATATAACGATATGAATATTATGGTGATCTGATATTTTATATGCGTCCTCCGTGGCTCTGGCTCCGTTAGTTCGTTCACTCATAACATTTCGCTTGTTTTGGTTCCCTTTCGCCTTTTTGTTATTATTATGAAACTTCCTTCCCTTTATATCATGAGTTGAGTCACTCGAAAAAGTCCAAGTAAACCGTAACCTTTTTTCCCTTAGTCACTCCGACTTGATTCGTTTTTAGCGTGGCAGGATGCCCCCTTCTGCTCCTTCTCGTGCTTCAGCCAGAAATCCATCGCTCTTGTTCTTGTTCTGGTTTTCCAGTAAAACCACCATTATTTATCGTCATCATCAACATCAACATGATGAAATTCATGAGAAAAACCTAAAACCTACTAGCTAGATAGAAACTGAATGAAGATGAACTGGCTGAACCCACCACTGCTACGACCACCAGCAAGGAAAAATTTCAGTTGATTCTCATGCATCTCACAACAACGACGACCATGATATCCTTCGCTTGAAGCATTTTTACATGAAAAACTTGAATAGAATGGAAACAGGTTCTCCCAGTTCAGCCTTTAAAAAAGTGTGGAGTGGACGGGGCCGTGGAGTCGCATGGAAAATGTGGAATGGAGCTACTAGCTCGCTCAATGTGGATATGGAGGAGTTTCCTCTCCTCGGTGTGTATTCTGGATTGAAAAGGGGTCGTGCAGAGATATCGTGTCCATATGTCACGAACACTCATTTTTGGCTCGCATCATCACATTCACATTCCAACTCAGGAAGGTCAAGTTGCCAAAGGGCTAATAGAAAAAATGGTCTTTTAGAGATTGTCGGGGCAAGGTGAGACTGACAAATTTTTCTGCAAAATGTTTGGCCATGTTGCACCATGAAGTATGAAGTGGTTCACGCCTAGTGCCGTTTTCAATGCGCTGTAGAGATAAGTCGTTTAGAATGGAGTTGTGGTCTATGAAAAACGAGCATTGCGTCTAACGTAACGTCGTAACAACATGACATACATGACGTAATATTTCGAGTATTTCATTCAGATTTGCGTTTCAGCCACATTACATTCATTTCATTGCGTTACTCCAAACATTGTTTCAATTCAGTGTGGATACAGCTCCATTTCTATACAAAAGCTACAATTACAATGTTATACTAAAGCAGACAAACTTTTTTGCATCTGTGTATGTAATAGATATTGAAATGGGTTGAGCTGAGCTCAGTCAGGGATATTTCCTTGAGGATGTTTTCTTATTTTATTTATCCTATTTATTTACTAGGCCTGGCCGATCGAGTCAATTCAGTTGGCTGAATCAAAATCACAGCCACACATTCATTACATCTAGGATTAAGCTTTATTTAGCTTTTCATAATCATAATCAAGAGGAGGCTACTTACTTGGGATTTTTAAAGTTGTTGTGTGTGTGAAATGAAAACACTTTCAGCTTATGCTGATGTTAGCAACTATCTTGTCTTCTGTAGTCGTTCAACTTTGTACATATTGCAGAAGACAATTACCTCAAAAATAGTTCAATACTATTGCACTCGTCTTCCTTAAAATATAAAAATTCCTTCCTTTGTTCTTTTTCTCACTCTTAGATATTGTGTGTGTTTGTGTGTGTGCCCACTAATCAATTAATTAATTGAATTACCTAACTGCAAATTAATTGGCTAAATATAGGTAGGTACTAGTTTCGCAAGTCAATTTCTTTTTGTTGTAATAAAATACATAAGAGCAGTTCGAGCTTATTTAAAAAACTTTTAATATTTTTTTCACAAGTTACAAATTAAAATTCTCATTAGAATGTTCACATCGATTTGAAAATCCATTTAAAATCCACTTATATTTATATGTGAAGGGCTACGCACTACGTTTTTATTAGAATGATTCATCAGTAAAATTAAAGTGATTTGAGTCACATTATATTTAATTAGTACGGTTTTTAGTAAACCGCTGGCCATCATGTGACAATTAATCAAATCTTTCATTTACGATACGATTGTCTTTAGGTGTCATTTTATGAAACAAAGTTGTGTTTTTTGCTCAATGCAAAGTATTTCCAATCTAATTAAGTATTTTACTAGTAAAGTAAACAAATTCTGAAATTATGTTATGTAAGCACATAGTAGGTACTCACTTGTGATTTTAACTTGATTGAACTTAATTAGAAAGGTGAGTGGTGGGTAAGTGAGTAAAATAAAGAAAGAGTGAGAAAGATTAATACGATTGTAGTATACTTCAAATTGTTCGCCACTCGAGACGAATCACGGGGCCCTTAGAACTAACGTTTTCAACCGGTTGCAATTATAATGTAAATAATCAATGCCAGTAGTAAAACAGTACAGTTGCATACAGTATAAGAATTGAATTTTTAGTGATATTTATAAAATTACGCGAGTTACAGTTAAGTACTCATTAATTAAGTATTGATTATCTTGTTGCTCTCTCCTCTCTCAGCCCCCTTGCAAATTCACACGACATCCTCAAAAAATATTTAAGGCTTCGATGGGGACTTGGACAAGTCTAGTTTAAGACCAGTTTCACGCCGGGAATTCTCCGGGTTGACGGGAAAGTTCCGCAGAACGTTTCGAGGACGGTACGCCTCCATCTCGTCAATCTCCTCGCTTTCGAAATTAAAGTCCATCAGAGTTTCGTTCTTGTCCCTGTAAAAATTAGTTACAAAAAAAATTAGAATAATTTTTATTTTATTTTTTAACCATTTTATTTCATTTAGCACTGTTTGTCATCAATAAATAACAGACCTGACGAAAAGCACGAGCTCGTCGTTACTGACATAGAGAGACTTCTTGACCGGAGGCTTAAGGGAAAACCAGGACAAATTCAAAATGCTCCTATTCGTGATATCCCAAGGATAGCTTCCATCCGGCTTGGCAGCATCCAACTCGATGTCCTCGGACAAGCCCATTGACTCCCTCAACTGAAAAAATATTACATCAAAAATGCACAGAATTACATAAGAAATAGCATTTAATGCTTAGAATAATTATTTATTAAATACCTTTGCGAGGATAACTTCTTCCAGGTCAGCGGAGTAATCATGCACGACGTAGATCTCAACGGCAGGGTCGAGAACTCCAGTGCTGCCGTGCCAGTGGCGATACATCACCGAGTAGGTCTTGTCGTTCAAGGTACAAGGTTCGTTAAGCAACTGCAAAAAAACATTTAGATTATTTTTTTCCTCTAGATATAAATTAATTAAGCCCATTAATTATTAATTCTTACCTGCACGTAGAGCTCGCCAGTTTGAATCATGCCGGCGTTGTACAGGTCCTGCATTTTCGTATTTGGTCGCATCGCCCTTGCCGGGTTTGTGCGCAATTTCTTCCTGATGCGGATTCTTATGTAAAAGAGTCAGAGTAAATTTTTTTCTTAAAATATTTATTTTTGAGAAACTGAAACTAAAGATAAGATAACGTTACTTGTCCTGCTGGAGTTCTGGAACTCCGGAGCCCTCCAACTTCTTCATGGTCAGCTTTTTGATCTCGTCCACCGTCATATTCAATGTGACCACCAGTTCGCAGATGTATTGAAGAGGCTGATCAATCACAAATTATTTATCCATTAATTATACAAATCTTTTAAGTTATTTAGGTAATTTAATTGTTGTTGTAATTAATTGGTAAACTTTCTTTACCGATTCGGTACAACCAATTCGTAGCAAGTACAAAGGCACACGGGCTTCGCCATCCTTGAGACGCTGGTCAATCTTGACCTGGAGCCGATCGAAAGGTTTGAGAGTTGAGATCCGCTCGTTGTATTTCCTAATCTCCATCGACTCTTCTTTGTCCACTTTGTAGAAAATAAATTCAGACTCTTGAACCTTAATCAACTCTGAGATCCTCGCGCTAACGGTTTGCATTGAGACGCTTGTGTCAATCAAGAACTCGTACGCTGCAAAGCAAAATTTTTACAAAGATGAAAATGTTGACGATGAATGTCATCAACTCATGAATGATGATATTTAAATATAAAAGTAAATACCCATCAAGTTGGGTTCGTCCGTTTGGCAGGTGCCCATGAGCTTCATGTAATGATTACGCTTCTGCTTCTGTCTTGAAACAGGCACTTTATTTTCCTTGTTTTCTTCCGCTTCCGCCTTTTGAGCTTCATCCATGCCGTTTACTATGCCACCATTCATAACGGGCTTCGCGGGCTCCCCTGAAATGGTGACCTCTGCCACCATGGCTACAATTTAAAAAAAAATGAAAAAGTAAAATTTAAAACCTATCCTCTTGGGATAATTATTATGCTGAGCTGAATCAAAATGAATTATACCTTCAATTAATGTCGGGATGGGAGCGAAAACTAAGATGGTCTCCGACTTGGAGAAAATCTGGACAAAGTCGATTAAGTAATTGCTCAAATCGTCTTCAGGACCCATTTGGACATACAACTGTTTAATGAATGAATGAGAAATAAATTTTAGATTTAGCTTCAACCATATTTTCCAAGGTAAAAAATGACCTGGAAGCTTACATCGGTAATGCGCTCCAAACGGAACAGTGAGATTGGATGATGGTCTCCAATGAGCTTGGTGAAGTTGCCAAGGACCAGTGGACAACTCGCCACGACAACGAGTTCTTCCAACGGTCCAGTGAGACTCAATCTCTTCATGACTTTCCCCTTCAACTCTGTCACCGTTTGATTCGGCTGCATGTGGATTTCGTGTGGAGGGCCAATCTCCTGCTCCCAGCAGTCCACCAGTCGAACCAAGAAGATTTTGTCTGAAAATTAACAATCGTTGATTAATAATTAATATTCATAATTTTTTATTCATTTTTTTTCTGGTACTTACCGTCGTGTCTGTAAGACTCGAACGACTGGTCGGGCTGCTTTACCTCAAGCAAAAGCCCCTCGACTTTGGATTTTTGGGGTCGTCTTCGCAGACATAGGAAGACCAAATCCTGCTCGCACCCTCCGAAGCTCGTTTCAATCACCCCGAGTTCTGAATCATATCTGCATAAGCGCATGTCTGAACTCCTGGGAGTCTCCATTTCATTTGGAAGAAATTCCTGTCAAAATAAAATCAATTCATCATATCAAATACTTAAATTACAACTTATGCATACCTAAATATTTGCCATCTTAAACTCTCAATTATTTTTTATTTTAACCTTATAAACGAAAACGCCAGCGTCCTCCATGTTCATTGTCTTGGGGATGAGGCAAGTCTTTTCTAAGACGCACTTGGTCACATCACACCGGAGGTAGCACGCCATCCGGATCGTGTTTTTCTCGAGCTCCTCCTGCGCGTGCAGTTTCTTGTCCTCCTCCTCGTGGTCCTTCCACATTTGCTACGACACAAAAATCACAGGTGAAGTCGAAAGGTCAAAGGTCATTTAAATACAATGCCATATATATTACCTGCATGTGAGCGGGCATTTCGCTGAGATAGTATGGAAGGACGTTCAGCTCCTCATCGAATCGTCTGTAGAGGAGCATATAGGCAGAGGTGGTTTCTTTTTCCTCGTCGAAGCCTCCGCCATAGGAAGCCTGAATCTCTGCCAGGGTAGCCTTCCGAACTGTGGCGTCATCACAGCGGAACCACATGTTGCGCTCGAAGTCCATAATGAAGGCGTAATAATGACCGCTGTTGATGCCCCCTCGGTGAACCATCACCGCGTACAGCTGGTAGATTTCTGGACCGTTTAGTTGTACCAGAGCGCGCATAGCCTCTCTCCCGGTCAATGTCAACGCCACGTGTGTGACGTCACCCGCAGGTTCAGGCTATTTTTTTCGTAAGAATCAAAATCAAAACGTTGTCATTTAAGAGTTAAATAAAATTATGATTAAGTGAGAGTAAAACGGCTCACAGGAGACTCTGGATCCACCAATTGAATTTTGGGCCGGCTGTGAAGCTCCCTGGTGCCATCCTTGCCCATGCTGGGTGGCGACAGCTTCGCTGCCCTGAGGGATTCCAGACGGTCTCTGGGAGGATTCTCCACGTAGGCGTTCATGTCCAGAATCAGGGGGAACACGACACTAAGAATTCAAACGAAATACGCATAAAACTTGTATTAAATCATTTAAGACTGAATTTTTTAAAAACAAAAATGAGTTAGGTAACCTAAAGGTACCTGTCGTTTAGTTTGAAGCGGCGTTCCTTAGAAAAATCGTACTCAAAGCGCTTCAGCTGGAACATGATGATGTAGGGAAGTTCTTTGAATTTAAGACCTTTATGGGCGTCGCAAGGCTTCTCACAATTGCTGCAGTTGTACTGATTGGTACCATCCAGCAGCTCCGGAGTCACGAAGGAAATCATCGCAGCCTCCTGCAAAATTCAGAAAGAGCAGAAATGTGTAAAAATATCAATGGACATTTAGGAAAAAAGTTTGGGGCAATATGATTTTTTATGAAAAGTTACAAATTAAGTAGTTAATTGGTTCCTCAATAACTGGATATACTGTAATTCAATTGAAGTAATTTAAATTAAGTGTTAAATTAAGCTCACCAATGTTGGGTTGGTAAGCAAGCTACCAAAATTTCGGATTGGTAACGGGACAACGAGAAAGTCATCAGTTCTCTGACTTGCCTTGTTGCAGGTCAAACACTTGACATAATCGTCAAGTTTTCCTGGGAAAATTTATAATCAATATTTAAATACACAATTATATTAAATTATATTTAAAGTAGTCGGTAGTGAATTGAAGTGTATGTACGTACCAAAATATAAGGCCTGAATCAATCCATCGAGTGGAGTTCCTCTGAACTCCTTGATCAGGTTGTCCATGAATAGACTGCATAGCTCCTCGATATCATGTTGGTTCCAGGTCTCGCGGTCCTGCCACCCAAAAGTCTTAATCAGCTCGTCCGTGTCGATTGAATCCCTGATGGAGAACTAAAATTTAAAAAAATATTAGAATTTAGCAATAAAAACGAAAATTCATTCCCAATTAATTTTTTTAAAGTACCTGCTGCTGGAGAAATAGTTTCTGGATAGGAAGGGCCAAGCTCCTTCGGTTGCCGCATTTCTCCGGATCATGCACGTAGTTGTACATGGCATTCCTGAACTCTGGAGTGAACCACAG
>VYYJ01004260.1:0-13894 GCA_021029165.1 Cyphoderus albinus
AAGACTTCAAATGGTATCTTGAAGAGATGGCCATCACATTGAGAACAATCGCGACATTCATAGTCGAAAAATTCCTGTAAAATTTTAATGTCAAACTTGAGTTTATTAGGGTGGCTCAGCTATTGTAAGCAGAAATGTAATTGTGACAGCGAGAACACTACCATGGATTAAGTTGTAATACCTTTGAAGTAGCTGCATTTCTTTGTACATTTCTACAACCCTTTCAATTCTTTCATGCTCATCAATGATCTTATGCCAAAATAAGAAGAGATAATTTATCAAACATAAACAATGTAAACCTGTATATACAACAATTTCTTGCACAACGTATGAAAAACTGAACAACATGCACCAACACATGCACGAAATTAATGATGTTCTAACCACTAAATCGAAAACATTCCACGTATTTTTCATGATATATCCGGATGTCTGCTCATTGCATGCTTCAAGCAGGAAGAAACCGAGACATCCTGGGAAGCATGGCGATATCATCAAATGAAGCCACATAAGTGTGATTGTCGCCGGCAGTGTTGCAGTTCCGAGGTTCAAGAAAAAATTGCCAAACTTAACCAAATTGACCGCCCTTGTCTGTACAATCAGATTTTCTTCATGTGATCCTATATTTCTTATTATTCTGATAAACGTGTTAGCCGTCCATTTCCCAGCAGGATTCCAGATTGTAGCTGCACGTAAGTAAATTTTTTCATTTAGCATTCTGGAATTATGAATTTTCAAAAAAAAGAGTTGTTACCAGTTGACTTACAATTGTGTTTCTGCTCAAATTTTAAGAATGCATTAAATAAGTTCGCAATTTCTTTCCTTTTCGAATAACATTCATACAGAATGGGCAAATGAGTAGCAAATGTGGTACTGTACATCATGCTTTGTATCAGAATGGAAACACTTATTTTATTACGGTACCAGAACATTTGACCAAACACTATTAAAAGGTAGATCAAGTCGCAGAACGATTTAATTATAAAACAATGTTCACTGGATTTGGATACGTAAAGCTTGTTTGAGTCCCAATCTTCTTTAAAGTAATGGAGAGGCGTTGTTAGAGAGTTACTAATTTTAAGGCTGGTCTTCACCAAGTCAACAAAATTTTGCGCAATCAGCATTTTTGGAGTATGCTACTTTGATAAAAATGGCCGATTTTTCTAAAAAAGAAGATTTTCCTTATTGCACAATTTTTGTTATTATTGAAGTCGATAATATAGCTACTTGGCGATTATATAAGTAGACATTGGACACTACCCCGTCACAGAATGACAGAAATATTTCCACGGTGAAAAATATATGTCTTATAAATTGCGTTGTAGGGCGGGTGAAATTTGGAAATATTTGACCTTTTCATCTTTTCGTTAGATTATCGTTAATTCTATATGTAATAACGATCTGCAAGAATGTATTGTAAACTAGACGTTACGTTACTTGCGCGATTTGATGGAGTAAACAATGCTAAATCATTATAATAATCGGTCATGCCCTCTTTAATTAAGGTAAAATTCTAGGTAAAATCCTAATGTAAATTACGCTGATACAGTAATGTGGATAAACTTAATCAGATTTGATATTTGTAAACTGGCCCCGTAGTTATCTGTAATCTCACAAAACTCACACTCACACGGATAATAGTAGTTTGACTAAAAGTAGATATGGTAAATTTTAAATATCAACCTCACTTTGAAAGCCTCAAATTTTCTGTCGTAATATTATTGTAGTGTGACAGAATTGCATTAAAATCATCTGGTAATAAGAGTGCACTTACTTGACCACCGAAAGTGAGAATACACAGGCCGAAATGAGAGAATTTTTAATGTGACTTTTCACATTTTGCAGAGAAGATTAATTATTTAGATAAATAGAACCAGTAATCCTATTTCACACAACAGTAAATTTTGGCTTTATTCAAAACGTGTTTATTTAGATTGTATCTAATAATATTGTTTTTTTTTGCCACATGATAATGGACAACTGATGAAACAATTTACATAATTGAAATCCGCATTAAGGTGTATTAAAGGGAAAGTGAATTTGAACAACCTCAATTTATTTAGATTACCCAGGGTTACACTTAGTTTGTATAATTCGACTTAATCACATAAATGCTCTTGAGTTGGCACATTCATGTTGACCTTTCCGTCTATTTTAATATTCTCATATATGGTACTTAATGGCATATAACAACAGAAATGAATGAAATAAGTACCAATTCGTGAAAGTCAAGTAAATAATAGTTGTTTTACTTTTGGGAATATTTGCATAGTATTCATTATGTTTTATTTAAATGATTTCTCCCATTTACTGTTTTTATGATGATACATGATTACTGTTTATAGTTCGTGCACGACCTTTATAATTTAAGATATGTAAACTAAAAGTTGTTTGGCGCAGATAGAACTAAACCAATAGCATATAGGAAACGGTTATCACTTCAGTGGTAACAGATAAATTAACCATACATTGTTTTTCACGTACAATTGTATCCTAAAAAGAATAAAGGAATGTTCCCTAAATTTGACTGAAACAATTTGAAAGACAGAAATCATGCGGTTGTATTACCTACAAATTATTATCTAATATAATTAAACATAATATAATTAATACCATGGTATATAAATATTATAATATATAAACATAATTAAATTTAATACCATCGCGCTCGCGCAAGTCATTTCTCCGCTTCTAGTTTTTATTCTCTCTGACAACTTTGCTACAATTTTAGACCTATACATTTTAAGTAGGGTGTGAAAAATCTGTCTTATTAAATATCACAACCCCGATTTAGATACTTTCAGGGTTATTTGGAATTTAAAATTTTTCAAAACAAAATATATGTAATAAGTAATTTGTCAACATCAATAATTTATATAAAAAAGTTTTACTTTTTCTTACGAAATGTTTCGATTTTTAGCACAAAAATATTCCGGACTTTCTTCCAAATTGTATTCAGAATTATGGAGAAAATTCTAAAGTACGAAATAAGATCACTCTACTGAACAAACTACTTATCATGTTCCACATAACGAGTTGAATTTCAAATGCAAATCCGACAGTTGAAAACAATAAACCACATCCCCAGATAATAAAGCATGCCTTAACATTTTCAAACCGGAACGGTTTTGGTCCACCATCATTAAAATTGAATTCACTCAGTGGTTTTCCGTTTCCTTTCAATAACTTTTCTCTCATTTCCGTTTTTTCCAATTCTGAAACCTTAATCGGCACCCCCATTGCTTCTGCGTTAGAAAGAAAATGGTTGAAATGTGAGGCAAAAATATCTCGTTTTCTAGTAATCCACCTGGCGCTTGTAAAAAACACATTATCTTGAGCTTTAGTAAAAGGATGACTTCCACTTTTATCTGCAAAAGCAGTTGCAGATATGATAGCACCAGTAATGTCCCACAGAAAGCAAGCGTAGTCCGTTTTTGCCGCTTTCTCCATACACTCAGCGTAGCTCTTATCAAACAACATTCCAGTGTGCAAATGCCTCAAAGTGGGATTCGAAGTATGTTTAAAAATTTCACCTCCCAATCCAACCATAAATGAAGATGTAGTGCCCCATTTAAACTGGTTCGATGCCGCCAGCTCCTGGTTGGTTACTGGAACGGGCAAAGTTCCTGGAAGCACTATCAGAGCCTGTAAACCCGAGGCATACGCGTTTCCAATGATCATTCCATAAAATAACCAAATTGCAAAGATGAGCGATGTGGTATATTGCTTCATGTTTAGAATAAGATCTTGTCCCACTAAGTTTCCAAATAGATATAGCAATACAGAAGTAAACTGAGGAGTTGAACTTCCCGAGCCCGTCATGAAACATTTTTCTGTTGCAAATAGTAGAAAAGCTGTCATCACCATACTCAATGCGATAAGGATCCAACCTTCTTCGTCAAAAGCGTTGAATATTGTAGTCCAAGGATAATAAATTCTTGATTTGTGAGTGAAGTACGTGACACCTGTGAACAACACGTTGGCAGTAAAACCCACCGTATTGAAGCGATCTTCATCTATACCAATAGGGAGAGCTAAATCTACGCGTCCTCTATAAACTGCCCCAACACAGCCTGTCCACGTTCCGTTTTCCAGACGCGATCCGGTACCTCCTTCAGGGACAATGTCACCAAATGCGGGACAGGGATGTAGAGAGATGGAAAAGTTCATGTTTCTGTACAATTCTGCAAGTAGCCGATAATAGTAACCACCAACAAAACGGTATTCCCCTGTAGTTGAATTTGGAATTTTCTCCATATTCAAGGTGCTTTTGTATAATGTTGAACCAACGATTCGCATTGTGTAGCCATTCCAGTCCTTTGTGAAATCCGGATAAAATGGACCATTCTGTGACAATCGAATTAGCTTGGTTTTGGTTTTGAGCCCCGGACAGAAAATACAATATGTAAGTACCTCCGAGGAGGTTGACGCAATCACAATTTTGTTTTTGATTTCACGATTTAATTGAGACGAGAATATTTGTCTGGCTTGCGAATTTGTTCTTGTAAGAAATATATAGTAGTCACTGTCTCTCTTCAAGAGTGGATAATTGGTTAGCGTTAAGATCTGAAAAAATGACTTTGCAAATAATGTAAAATTTTTGTCCACAAATGTGCTCGATATTTTGCAGTACGATGTGAACTTTCGAATATCTTTCAAAGAAGACGGAAAAGATGCGTTTCGCAATCCCAACGAGAACAAATATGTTGAAGGTGAATTTTCTCTAATCTCCATATAGAAATCCGACACTGCCTCAACTTTATTTGGATTAGACGGGAACGTAACGACAATGAAAGAGCAGTGAGAGAAATGCTCCAATAGAATCTTTGAGAGAAGTTGTACATTGTATATATCGCTTTCGCAAATTTGTGGTAATATTGCAAGCGTTAGATACAAAATTACACTTAGCGAGGGCATTGTGAATAAAGTTTCGGAAATGTATCTGGTTCGTTCGAAAATTACACAAATTGTGTAATTTATACCATTTTATGGCATTAAAAAGATAGCTATTTGTAGCTCTGGCTTACTATTTATCCTCTTTTGCGTAACCAGTAAATGAAATTGAATTTAAGTTTAATCATCGCAAAAGTAATATCACAGAATAAACCCATCGTCGAAATGGTTTTCGAATCATGTTATTAAATCTTGCATATACAGTCATATTAATGTTAGATGGCGGTTCATATAGTAAGGTCCCCAATAAGCAATTTCTTTGGTAAAATATTGACCTGGTGTGGATGAGCACTAAAGGGATGCATTTTAACATCTTGGGCAACATCTAACTACGATGTGTATTTGGCGGCCAATGTTATTAAAATATGGCTAATCTTTGGAAATTTTCAGTGAGAAACCAATTATGGTTAAAATACCAAAAACTTTCCGAAGGGGATGTATTTTAAGAGTTCATTGGAAATAAAGTAGATAATAGTCAACTGGAATTTAATGGTAAATGTTTGAATCAAACAGTTTGATTGAATTTTCCAAAGAGAATTATTTTTTACCAGCTTTTTAACTGATATCTTTGTTGAGTGACATAAACGTAATTGATATAACACAAGTGATAGCACTGTTGTTGAAATGAAATTAAAATGGCACGCATTTGAATTATTTGAGCTTATAGTGTAATAATGAACTTGAACTTTACAATGTAATTTGGTAATGAGAATTGTAAGATGTATTAAATGACATCCTTAGTCAGACATAAAATTTTTAGCTAAGATAATCTTGAATAAAATCACAATTTCAGGACGGGAAAACTAATAGAGAAAAATAAAAACAAATAAAATCTGGAAATAGAAAATAATAAAATTAAATTAAATTCCAGACTGGAATTTTTTCTACTTCGTGGTTATATTCTTTCGTGTGAATTGCTTCATATCGCTTCTTCTGTTTTTTAAGGCGTAATTACTGCCGCAGTGTATCTACTATGTTAGGGAAACGGATTCCTCCTCCTCCGAAGAAAACTAGAATGAAATATGCTTTAAATATTTTCACTGCAGCAGTGGTAGTTACATTATTATAATTTATAGTATGAAAGAACAATTTATTCAAACAAAACGTATAATTGCCATATTGCCAAAGATGCCAAATTAATCACAATCCCTATACAAAACTAAGCCCGACTGCAAATAACAAAACCATGAGTGATTAGTATTAGTAATTGATTATTATTCAGCATATTTATAGTGTCAACATGTATGAATTAATAGATAATACAGCAGTATTCATTTATAAAAGTGTTTCAATAAAATGATCCTTGGTTAACACTTGTTTTGAGGTATGGAACTTCAGGCTAATACTTCGTATCGGAAAACTATCCCATTCTTGTTGAAAGAGTACTCCTTGACAATTTCACGAGATATCTAAATTGAAATAGAAACATAATATGTATTTCTCAAAATGGATGACCAATGACCTTCGCTACTAATCTCTCCATCGATACAATTACATACAATCAATTTTAACTGTTTACCTGTTTCCACTTTCCTTTGCTCTCCAGCTCCTGCATGTACGGCTCCAAACGTCCCACGTACTCCTGAACATAGGACAAGTATTCCTCTCGCATAACAATGAACACAGTTCCACCTATTGAAAAAATATTTAAACAACAAAGACTCAGTTTCAAAAACCCAGCATTTTGCTTATATATGTAATAATAGAAGTATGATCAAATTCTGGTAAATAACAACCTGGCTTAACCAAGCGAATCATTTCGTCCACAGCTTGAACGGGAATGTGACCCTCGCCCATTCCACCAGCAATAACCAGACTGTCGTAAGTATCTATATTTTACAACATATTTAAAAATAGAGTTTGCATGTCGCATTATTTACATTTCCTTTCAATATAACACCAGGCACCAACCTGTCTTGATTGCCTCAATTGGCTTGTGCCCGATGGAACACTCAAAGGTGGAACCGTATATATTTCGTTCCTTTAGCACTTTCATCATTCCTGGTGATGGCTCCAAGCCATCAAAGTTTCTACAGATAAAATTTTATGTCAGCTGAATTTTACTTCAGTTTTGAATAGAAAATACTGTGCATTACTTGAATCCAAGTTTCACGAGCTCCTCGCCAACCTAGAGCCAAAACAATAAAATCAAAAATAAGTTTTGTCCTGTGTAAAGCTAAAGAAAAATGTATAGGAATTGATTAAATAATCTCACTCTGCCAGTACCAGCTGCCACATCAAGAATCAAAATTTTGGACCGTATATTAGCAGGATACCGTTTGGCCATAGCTTCAGCGGCTATTTGAGGCCCATTGTATCTACCAGGACCAACATCCTGTTTTTCAAAAAGAGGTTTAAGTTTTCGTTATCTGGATTC
This sequence comes from Cyphoderus albinus, assembly GCA_021029165.1. NCBI lineage: Eukaryota > Metazoa > Arthropoda > Collembola > Entomobryomorpha > Paronellidae > Cyphoderus > Cyphoderus albinus. The sequence continues at coordinate 7,331 of VYYJ01004260.1, forward strand.
TGGAATATATATAGACTAAAATGTTGTCAATTTGATCTAACATGGTCATAAGTCGCAGCCCACTCGGTGTAGACTTGCACCATTTCTTCATGAGAGATACCGGGCTTGTGTGCCTTGTAATTTTTCAGATACTCCTCGCGATCAGTATTTTCGACACCAACGAATCCTTCAACACACGCCTCTAGAACTTCATAGCTCTCCACTTTCTTACTGGACACACGCTCAATCGCTGATTTCTTAAGTCCATTTAAATCCGGAGGCGCCCCGTTTTCGGACGTTAATTCGTAATTCGTTGTTCCATTCATGGCATGAATCTGTAAAAAAAAAACTTTAAAAATTTTTTGAGCTTAAACATAAAGATATGTACGTGAGTTTACAATTTAACAGATTTTTAATCAAGAACGAAAACTTACTACCTATTATAGAAACTAGACTTTACCTATGAATAAATTTTTCAAATATAAACAAAACGTCCGCGAGGTATCGTATGTGAGAGAGCGAGTAGCGTATTGCGTATTCAATACGTATTAACTGAGAGACAATTCAATGACAGGCTTTCTAAATAATGTCATTATTTCATAATGTATATTTTTTCTATATGAGGAAATTTCACCACGATCAGTTAACATGTGTCGTTTCTGTTACTTTTCTTATGTCGAAACCCCAACTCGTAAATTTAAACATTTATTGGTGTAACAAGTTCTATGTAATAAGATAAATAAACGTTGTGCATATAAATTTCCAACACAGCAAAGCAGGAATATTTTCACTGCAGCTGCCGTTTTTCATTGCCTACTGTCTGGGTTTGCGATTATAATAGCGTTTTAAGGTATAATATTGAGTAACACAGTGTCACAACAGTTTGCTATGTTTATGCATTGTCTACTTTATAGCATGCAACATTGAATGATTTTGAACACAAGCAATCACAAATTCGTTGCAAATTTGTAGTTAAACTGTACTAAAAATTCTTTGAGGTTAACACACAAGGGTAAAAGAAAATGTGTTCGAATCGTTCACTGTGTATTACTGTATTACACTACTGTTCAATTGTACGCGTACAGATACAGTATTCATATAATCGTTCATATTCTCTGCTTTTTTTTGTATGAATTCCTTTTTGTAGTACAACGACGTGAAATAGGAAGCTAGTAAATGACCTCGTCACATCTGAAATTTAATGTCTCAAATGAAATTCGATCATTGACTGATGTAATGGATAATGGTTTGGTATGGAAGAAAGCTGAAAATACAAGGACTGAAATTTGCTCGTAGATTGCTATACAAATGTTACTCGGCTGGCGGTATGTATAACTGCCCATTTACTATTGCACATTGAGTTTATGCGATACCCTTGTTAAAAAACCTCAATAAAACTATTAAAATAGAATAGAATAGAATACAATGGAATAACAGATAACAAGGCAAACTGTAGGCAACAACTTAAAAGTAGAGTTAACCCTGTCTTTGCCTTCTCTATATAATAGCCATTTGAGTGTTGTAAGCTAAAATGTTGCTCATGCAATCTGTGAACTGCGATGAATGATGAATTATAAGAAAATTTGGTGGAGTTTGGAGTCAATGTGTTTTCGTGCACTCCTGCACTATTGTTAGACATTCAGTTAGTTTAAAGCGATCTAGCTTAGAGAATTTCTGAGACCGTATCGTATGGAAACTGTGATTTATTTTTATACATGTCCGCAATTGTGCAATTGAAAGCTTGTTTGGAAATGAGCTATAATGTGAAATAATGTAGCAAATATGAAAAACCAGCATGATTTTAAAAGAATTTGTTTAATTTTATTATTTATTGAAATACGTCAAGAAGACATTGTTTATCAAATGCAAAAACATGCATATTTTTTAGTTGGACATTACATTGATGACTACTCATTTTGAAATATATTTAAATGATCTCCTATTCTGCTCCATTCATTAGATATGAGAAATAAATTATAAGACGTAGGTATTGCCAATCCTTAAGAATTAGCCCAAAACTTCGTACCCAAAAACAATTCCATTCTTGTTGAAGGAATATTGCTCGACAATTTTCCGGGTTATCTAAATTACGATTGAATTATGTACAAAAATGAAAAAATCAAAAAGTTTCTGCAACGTCTGCAGGCAATTAATTGAATTATTAGGTTAGTACTCAGTTACACGTCGTTACCTGCTTCCACTTTCCGTTGCTCTCAAGCTCCTGCATGTACGGCTCCAAACGTCCCACATACTCCTGAACATACGACAAATATTCCTCTCGCATAACAATGAACACAGTTCCACCTTTTAAGTTCAACATATTAATTTCCGGTTAAAAATAATATATAGCTTTTTATTTATAGAAATTTTAGTTTGACTACACTAAAATGCAACCTGGCTTAACCACGCGAATCATTTCGTCCACAGCTTGAACCGGGATGTGACCCTCGCCCATCCCACCAGCAATAACCAGACTGTCATACGTATCTACAATTTACCATCAAAACTTGGCAAGTTACACAACATACGTACAATAAATGGTAGTTTTCTCCAAATACCTTACCTGTTTGGAGACCCTCAACCGGCTTGAGGCCAATTGCGCTTTCAAAAGTGTCGCCGTAAATCCCCCGTTCCTTTAATACTTTCAGCATTCCTGGTGATGGTTCCAGGGCATCAATTTTCCTGGACCAACAAACATCAAATTATTTTCTACTCTGTACTTTCACAATTTGAGCCCAAAATTGTATTTTACCTGAATCCATGTTTAACGAGCTCCTCGCCAACCTAATAAATAAATCAAATTGAAGATGAAATTCGCATAGCAAATTAAAATCATATAAAAATTAAAGCATAGTTGCAGCAAGTTTCTCACCCTTCCAGTACCGGCAGCCACATCAAGAATTGAAATGCTTGGGCGAACTCCGGCGGGATACCACTTAGCCAGAGCCACAGCAGCTATTTCCGGGCCATTGTATCTACCCGGACATAAATCCTGCATTTAAATACAAAAATACATCATTTAAAATATTTGCACTGACATTCATCAACTAACATAATTTTGTGGGGTTAAACTAACCTTATCGTAGTTCTCCGCCCAGTCCGTGTAAACCTGCACCATTTCCTCATGCGTGATGCCAGTCTTGTGTGCCCTGTAGTTGTTAAGATATTCCTTCGCATCAGTTTGCGGCACGCCAACAAAACCGGCAACTTTCGCTTCCAGAGGCGCGGACGCCTCGATTTTTACAGTTACTTCAGTGTCTGCATTTCCTATGGATGGGGTTCCATTAGTTACATCGATCATTGTATCAGTCATGGTAGGTTTCTACAAACAAGTTTCAAAAGTATATTTCCATAAATTAAATAATCCGTACTGAACTCAATCGTTTAAATTATTAAATTACATTAAATTACTTTACCTTCTCGAGAAGTCCGATGTAGTTGAAGTGTGAAAAAAGATTGTCAAATGAAAAATTTACGGAGTTTCAGATGCAGTTTTATGCACTTTGTACCATTTATGTAGCCAAGTAGTAATTGTGTGTAACCCAATTAAATTTTATTAGCAATAGTAACAAAGTTATAACGTACATACTTTCCCTTGGTTTTCTTTCCTCGCAAGTTTAATTTTGCATTGTCTTTTCAATACGAAGAATTGTACAATGGATGCTGACAATTACTATACAATACGTAGACAAATAAAATATCATTAAATTTGAACCTTTGGCCTAAATATTGGTCGAGGATGACGATCCCGTGCCCCTCGATGAGGATGCTGTGCTCGGTGTGTTCGTCGTTGATTCCTCTACAGCCATATTCTGTGCAGCGGAGCTGAGCGTCTTGGATAACGAGGTAAAGCAAGCAGCGACCAATGCCCTGGTCTCTCTTCTGAAATGCCCTGCTTTCAAGTAGTAAATGAGGAAATTAATGGATGAGTTGAAAGTCGTTGAAACCAGCATAGCCATTTCAAGCTCTCTGTAAATTACTCCTCCGAATGTGATGAAAACTACGTGCACAATTGGCTCCACGTTGCAAATCAGGAGGATGAAGACCACAGGAAGAAACATTTTTGTGGCTCGGATTTCCTTCTGCTGATTTACGTTCAGCGCCTTTCTTTTTGCAGCAATCTTTTTCAGCTTTACCAAAATAATGCAATTTTTGTATGCGCCATAAAATATAACGTTGAAACATTATATTTAAAAAAATATGCAAATATCTCAATATTTACCTTTAAAAATACCAGGCCATTAAACAAAATTAGCAATGGAAGCGGCACCCAAAAATCAATGATTTCATGAGCCCCATGCAAATCCACAAACCAAAACTTGGACCACCTTGTCGGTAGCACGATATAGTCCAAGTTCTTCAAACTGGGTATTAAATCCTCCAGATAATTTTCCTCCACGTATGTACTCGTAAATCTGGGAACAGTCATGAGAAACGAGAAGAGGGCCACGATGAACACCAAAATGCGAGCTTTGATTAGCGAGGATTGATTATGGATTACGGTGGGAAATGTGACGACTAGAAATCGCTCGATGGCTATGACCACAGTGACGAAAGATGAGCAGGAGCGGCAGTAAAGGGCAATGTAGACGGTGACTCGATAAGCCTGCACTGTGTCTTTGCTTCTTGACCAATCCTCTAAAAATTCAAAGAGAGGTCAAAGGTTATTATGTAAATTCGATGTATTTATGTATAGTAAATATTTTATGAAGACTTACGAAAATAGGCGATATTAAAGGACCCAGTTAAAACCGAAAAGACACTGCAGAAAAAGTCAAACATAGCCAGACCACATAACAAAGTATCAAATCCTTTGGGATTTCGTTTTCGGTTGAGAATTGCCAGAATCAGGAGATTTGCCACTGCACCAAATGAACCGATGAACAAGACGAGAATCCATAGGCAGAGACATATATTATGACCCGTTAAGTCAATATCGTTGATTCCCTCACCGGTGATATATCGCCCGGATATGGGACAGATTACACAGGTCGTGTGATTCACACCATCTTCTAGCTGGACCGAGCAGTCTGTGGCGTCTTCGGGAATGTCGATAAGATGACAAGATGTAAGCGGCAGAAATATTAATGTGTCGTTGTTATTATTCATTATCTTATGAATTATTTAGAAGAGTAATAACCGTATTGTATCTTTAAATTTATGAAAAATTATTTATTACAATCGACCGCTCCAAGCTACGTTGTTAACTCTTGGACTCTTTTACCACTGAGATTTGAATTGTGCAATACAACCCAAACAAGCGAATGGGATAAGGAAGTGGATACATTTGGGAAATTTGTAAAATTTGCGTTGAAATTCCAGCAAATGTTACTATTTTCTGCCAATATTTGACGTCAAACTTACCACCGACAAAACCACATTGCATGAACTTTTGTTTTACTTTGCGTGATAAAAAATGCCACTTTTGAATATATGCTGTTTTATACTTCATCTTATTTAATTCATTAATTTAATGCAGCAAATAATTGCCACAAAAACAGTGCAACTAAAATTTCATCAAATTTAAATGATTTGCTATTTCATACATTTTGTTTTATTTTTGCATGTCTCTGGTGATGACGTAATAGAACCAGTTTCATTTGCTCTTTACAGGAAATACATCAAATTCCTGCTTAGAAAATAAAATTCCATTTGCGTTTGATGGAGATGGACACAAAAGATGACCGCCGAACAAATATATAATTTCAAGGCACGTGTTGAGGTTAGGTGTATGGAAAAGTTGAACTCAAATTGGAGCAGCTTATCGGTTAAACTACGTATCTATTTATTTATGTTTAAATCTCTGTGGATTTATAGCTTCTGCTTTAACTCGAAATGATTATTCATAAAATGAAATAATGGTAATGCTAATGAAACAATGAGAGCATGTGTACAATTGAATCATTCGAATATTTATTTATCCTTGTTGAATCAGAACCGTTCATAAATGTAATTATTGTGACTCAACAGACAGTCTCATAATGTAACTTCAAACATTAGCTACAACCGAAAAATATCTACCTAAAATTGAAAATGTGTATTCATACATTTATTTTAAATACCTTAAATAAAGGTACAAGTCAATTCGTACATCATGGAAACCGGATTTGGTAGTTAAAGTATGAAAATGTGTAAGTAGTTAGTATTTTCTGCTCGAATAATTAATAAATAGAATTGTATGCAATTTTTTATTAGATTACACTTAATGCATTTAAAAGGCGTTTAAATAATTCCATTTTGAGGCGTTCAATTTCTAATCAATTTGAATTGTTAATCCTACTAACACACAAAGCAGTGCTTGGAAGCAAAATAATGTGTTTTATCTTATCATACTTATTACAACCGTGTCGATCGACTGGTATGATTGAATCATAATGAATCATGATTTTAATGATTAAGTTCATGTTCTCAACCATTCACATCACATTAAAATAAATAAATACTTGTAAATTTATAAATAAATAATTCCATTACATAACGTACATACACGGTACGGTTACTTGCATCATTGTATTATCTTTGTTTGATAAAGGTTGTGATGCTAAGATTGATTTTATAATATTAATCAAAAATTAACCTAAAAAC
>VYYJ01004261.1:0-13893 GCA_021029165.1 Cyphoderus albinus
ATCAATCAATTAAATGCTTTGACTGACTGGTTTGGTTCTGTGATCAACATTTATTGTTAAGGTGCTTCTTTGTCTAGAATAGTATAACTTTAAACGAATTTTGCATTTTTTCAAGAGATGAGTTTTGAAATTTTTTTGCTGTTGGTCATGTTCATTATTATGGCGCGTTTCCACTATGCAGTCGTAGTTTAGAAGAAACTTGTCAAAATCAGGAATCGAGTAGAAGCGGCAAAGTGACGCCCACAAAAACCCAGACGCTTCCGAATTGACGTGGACCTAATATTTCACTTTCATCATTGTAGTTATAAGAGTTGCAGAAGCAAGCTTAAACGCGGTCAAACTTGATTTGTTCTCTGCCCTCGCGTCACTCACTAGCCCTCTCCTATCAATTATCAAATTTTTATGTACGGTCATTTCACTCTGGATTTTGCGTGTGTTAAACTACACAAAATTCTGCATCTACCTCGGAAGTTTTATAAAAATTGATGTACTTCAGCAAAATCTAGAGCGTCTATGATTTTTCATGACTTGATCATCTATGAGCGTGATCGGGCGGTTGGTTGTGGAGTTCGGCCGGTGTATTTATTCAAAACTTTATAATCTGTTTTCCAACTAATCTGGCTAACAATACAACTAGATTTTCTGGTGAAACGAACTGCAGGCGTCACAGTGCAAAACAAAACTCACATCAGTAAAGTGAATGAAATAAATTCATGAAATTCAATGACACTTTTTAATTTTTTTGGGAGATGCAAAATGTTACATTCTCTTTCTTTTCTTTCAAATATTTTCCGCCACAAAATATGTCAATGTTTTGCTAATGAATTTATTAAATTCATTTTTAAACAAATTTCCTACAATTTATTTAGTGATGGTAAATTTAATATGTTTGCCTAATCGGAGAAAATATTTTTCTTGTTGCATATGGTAAACTAGAATTAAAACAACCTCCAATACTGGAACAATTAGAGTCAAAACCATGTAGTCTTAACGTAAAAGTAGTAAGTGGCAGTGACATTTGGAATTTTATGAAAAAGTGTAAAACAAAGGTGATGGAGTATATGTGATGTGGGTGTGGATGGAACAAGGGCAACTTTTGTTACATTGTGTGTACATTTTCTTATTGTTGCAGATTTTATTTTCATTATAATCTGGTTGTACCATTATTGTAATTATATAAAATCTAAATTTGTTCTCAACATACACATCAATGTTGCTTATTGCTATGGCAAATTTCAACGTCATCTGGAACCATAACTAGCAATCATGAGGTTCTCAAACTTCAGATAGCGTTTTCACTATAGACTGTTTTCTCATATTGATCCGCAATGTGGGTTTTGGCGACATTTGGAAAAGCCGCAATTCCAGCAGAGTTTCCTCATAGTATGAGCTGAGGGAGCAACTATATTAAGGTGAACGCGTTACATGTCATTTTTTAGCAATCGAGTCAATATGAAAGTTAAGGTAAATATAATGAATTTAACAGCAATGCAAAATTATTGTGTTTAAATTTAATTATTGTGGAAAAAGTCTTTAAAAACGTTGCTGTCAGTCCTCCATCACAATAAGCAAAAAACATTTTTTCCGCTACTGTGAGAATAATTTTGCGACCGTGTATAATTTTGTTAATGTAAAAGTCGTTGTCGACATGCCTCTCTGCTTTGTACTATGATGCTCATGGTTGTTCATTTTTGCTGAAAGCTGTAATTAAATAACAAAGATTGATATGCTTTGCTTTTAATTAAATAATTAATAATAAAATTTATTTTAAATTGTTCATGTTTGCCTCGAATAATACAAATTCAGACTGATTTAGGAATTTTGCAAGAGATGGGGATGTATAAAAATTTTGCTTTTGGTCATGGCGCCTGTTCTGTTGTAGTCTATAAGTAAATCTGGAACCGGCGACGAATCGCACGAGGATCAGGCGACGCCCACAAATAGCCAGAAGCTTTCAAAAAGTTAGTTTATGATTCTTAAGCAACAAATTTAATTGTAATTAAAATTGTGTGTATAACGTATTACTACTGGTGAGCTCACCGGTGGACGGATCTTTCTATGAATTTTTCTTTATGATGTACACATTGAATGAAATCTTTTTATATGAAAGTTTCATATTATGAATAGGACAATACTATGAATGGGGGTTTAGTTTCGATGTCAGTCTCTGCCAATCTCTGTCCATTCTTATACTCATCGTCACCTAATTTTATTTAGAGTGAGGCGAAATATCAATTAATTATTACTCAGTCAGTTCAATTCGTGCAAACTATTTATTCTCTTGCGTACATTTATCCCGTCCTTGATTAGAGGTAGCAAAATTCTTCTTTTGTAAACTTCTCACAAGTTAAGAATGAAAATTTAACGTAGGATTTTCTCTTCTTTGGGTCTTTGTATATTTGGACACATTTCCTTTCCACTCCTAACATACAAGGCCTACAATTAAGGTAATTTGCTATAACAAAGCATCTTATCTTCCTGGTCACTAGAACATAAGTCACACCTGAAACAATAAAGGGCGTTCGCAGTAGGAATCTGGACAAACAAAGTACTGTAGCAAATGAAAAACGCCTGAACAAGGGGACTCCACATTCTGATTAAAACCAAGATGAAATAAAAAAGTGAAATAATTTTTATTCTGGAAAACATTTCATTCAAGAAAGTGAAACTGAATCGTTTTAGTTGAGAATCTCTGAAAATCTTTTTGGTCTTAGAATCTTTATTTTAATGACATTATCTTTTAAAATAATTGAAGAGGAAAGCAAACTTCTAATGTGAAGAAAATGGCTTTACAACGATGCTTTCTCGTATCTATGCTTGGTTCAGTTGGAAATTTCTCCATGTCTCCATCGTCTCCATCAAGCTTTTTTGGTGTGGAGTTGCATTGATTTATGATTAAAATCAACTACATGAAAACGAAAGGTAAAATTATTCGATGGACAAATTTCCACGAAATGAGACTCACTTTAACTTGACCCTGTCTTGCCAATGGGGACGCGGTGTTTGAGGTAGCTTGTGACTTTAAATAACAATAATTTTAATAATTGATCTCAACTGAATCACTTAACGATATTATTTGTAATTACTATATAACCGAGACGTCATGCTCAAAGTAATTAATGCACAGTAAACAATGAAGTAATTATGTACAGCCTTTACTCCATACTCAATTCATAGCCCGGGTAATAAATTAAATTAAAGTTCAATGCATTTGGTTCATTACAGTAATCGAGTGTCAGTTTCGAAGTATATTAAATGAATCATAAAATTAAACAAAACTAATACGTTGTTTCACTTCATCAACGTCATCATTTTGATGGTTGACTGACTATCCTTCAATATGAATGCAATTTTAAATAATTTGCAATAAAGAATAAAAATAATTTCTAACAGTTAATTAAGCTTTTGCGTTTGACTTAACATTGCCCCAAATAACCAAACAATCAAATTTACAGTCCCCCAAACATATTAAACCGAAATTGAGTAGTTTTGCGCATGCGAATTAAAATGGAGGCGAAACAAAAAATCACGTATTTGCTTGCGCCGGAAATATTAGGACACTTCGTGCTGTGAGTGCTCGCTAAAGAAGCCAAGCAAAGATTACTAGCCAGTTTTTTGGTGGCTGCATCACTGAACTTTGCGCTTTCCGCTGATGCATCACTTTTGCAAAATCATGCACATTTAAATAGTTTTTAAGCATGATTAAAATTGTGTAGGTTCATCACGTATTTCCGTGGCAAGGTACTGTATGTATTCCTGACTGGCACATTACGCAAAATCATAATTTGACATGGTGCAACGCCTGGTTGAGGCTGCCTGCATAACAATTAATGTTAATGCAGAAAGAATAGAAGGTAATGGTGTACTTATTAAATACCCACAATTTTTAATGCATTTAAGATTTACATTTGGTCATTTGATTCGCAATTGGTTTTTATTGTATAAGTTTGGCACTATCTCGAAAAATATACACAGCTATACGCTGATCAATGGTATTAGATTGCATTGATCTGAAGTTGAAAGAATAACAAGTAAAGTGATATGAGGGGTATTATTTGGGTTCAATTAATTTTCAAGTCCTTAAACTATAAGTAAAATTCCCTAATTCTCTTCCTATGAGTGGCTTTACTTGTACGGTTGTTTCTAGGTTGGGAATGCACAGTGCAGTGACTGGTAAACTAAGGCTTTACTCCAAACTTCATGCTTATCATGATTAATCAAATCCACCATATATTGAGTTAATAGAGGTAGGTTCCAAGAACAGCAAATCAAGGAAACTGCTACAAATATTACGAATTAAAACTTAACTTTGTGGTTTGGGTTTAGGACATTTACATTAAATTATGTGGAATACGACCTTAAAAAAGTCAATTTAAAAAAATGGCAATCCTGCGTATTCCAGGTAACCTTTTCTTGAGAGACGTCCATTAAGTCTACTTTATGGGGAACTATTTGGGTTTATTGTTAGTTGAATTGCTTAAGTGTAATTAAAATGGTGGGTGCAGACTGTCAGTCTTTATTCTCGACTAATCATCTGCGGTTACCCTTATAATACAAAACATCGCCTTAACGATTCACTTTGTTAAATGGCGTTGTAGTATTATTTAAAATAGGCTCATAAACATCGTTATCAAGAAGTTAAAACGAACAAATCACAATGGCTATGTTATCTTTGGCATTTTGAAGTCAGTTAGCGACTCCGCTTTTAGTTGTAATACGATACATATTAACTAAATAAACGTGAATTGACTCCAATATTATAAAAAGCGTTGGCTGTTATACAGTTAATTTTTATTGTACTTGAAAATGTATGTGACCTTAAATATTAAAGAGTAGTTTTCGTAGTAACCGTTTTGTTTAAGCAGTACTCACTTCAGTAACTGTATAGCAGTAGTACTCTTCTAATACGTATTGGCAATTAGTATGTAGCAGGCTCTCAATTAGAAGAAGGGAAAGCAATTTCACCGGAGATGGATGGGCGTTGTATGTGAATTTGTAACCTCATTTGAATTTTTACTATTCTAAAAGTTACTCTTTTCACGTGAATATGTGTGACAAAGTATTTAGAGTGAGAATTTAATGCTTTGTTCTTTTTAAAGCAAAGCTATACTAATTGCTACACATCGTTTGTGTTAATACAAATAAAACAGGAATTGCAACTTACATTAGATTTGATCTCCATTCTTAAAATAAAAATTACTTTTAGAGCATCATATTCATTCATCAGTTTATTAAGTACAATTATTTAATTATAATTGTTCACTTTATTTGAAAACAGTGATTTTCACAATACATGTCAAATACATCCGAGACTGGCCAATTAAATACTGATTAATAACTAAGCCAATATAATCACCTACACTTATAAGTATCTGAATTCAAAATCCGACTTTCAGTGATCCCATTCCATATCTTCTGACAGTATTTTCCAAATAAATCACAATAATTTCTCGGCCTCCAAAAACGAAGAAGCTATACGCTAAACTATTTGCATAGTGAATGCATGACTAACAATATTTATTAACTTTTTCAACCTCATTTTTCATCCATTTACTGATTTTCACTCGCGATCAACTAAAATCGCTAGTAATTGGTGGATTAATGTAATAAGCGGTATTAGTAAGTAATTAATAATATTCTTAAAATTATTGTACTAATTTAGTACGCCATTAGTTTGTTGATTTATGTACAACTTAATAATTTTTAAATAACTTTCAACAAATGATTATAATTTTACCCAACTGAAACAAATCTGGTTCGAGTTTAATCTGCGTTGTAATTTCAGCAGATCACCTCTATATTTCATAATGCGGCGTGCAATTCCCGCTATGTTAATCAAATTCTCAGATTGAAATAAAAATATAACACCCCAAATTCCACAAACTTTTATAAGGCAGTCTCAACCATTTGCAAATTGCATGTTATTTGTCCATTCCGCAACATCCGATTTCATATATTTTTCACCCACGCATTAAATGTTATATCACTTCAGTAGAACAAACCGAAAACAATGACAAATGGCTTACTTTGCCGAGCAGCGTCATATGTATATGTACTTGTGTTTGTGGGCACGTTCCTGTTGAAATCATACTGCTGCTGATACTATTTAATACAAATTTCTATAATTTGCCAGTTTTACTGTTTCAGTTTCTGCCGGTTATAACCAAGGCATGTGAATTAAATTAAGATACAGATTTAAAAATAAAACGATGGGGAGTCATACAGTTACTAAATCACGTTCATACCTGAAATTTATTGTGTTTTGTTTGATAAAGAATGTCCACTAGTTTCCCTCGTTGCTTCTCTTTAAATTTCTCTGTACGAAGATTGAGATTTAGATAATTACGTGATTTCCTACTTTCACAAATTTAATTTCAGTAATTTGTTTCATAGAACCGGCCAGCCAACAAAGGTAAATTAGCCTCACATATTACTAAAAACGTACCAAGTTTGTATTTTGAAATTATATTATTTGTTTTAGAAGTTGAATTCCATTTCCGGGAAAACGTTGCGTAAAATTAGTGGACCTTTAAAATCAGTAATTAGAGAAATTAAGTTTAAGAGAAATTAAGAAAAAGTTTCTCTAAAATCTTCAATCATTCGACGACATTTAACAGATGTACTTGCCTCAGTAATTATTTTACAACAGATTTTGAAGCTGCCTGATCAATAATGTTGTAATAAAGTGTCAAAAGGTGTAATAACAATTAATTATTAATGTCAGTCCGAAGTTTTCAAATGTTGTGATTGTCTCGTGCGAAATGCTTCTCTCTCACGTTTTAACAGGTGACTCATGACAGTAAAAAATATCAACTCATAATCAAAATGAAGTTAAACTAAAAATTGTGGTTCGCAACGTCACATGCATGCCGTGGTTCGAAACGTTAACAAAAAACGTTTCGAATAGAATCATTCCAATGTTAAACATCACTCAAATGAACCATGTTTTATCACAATTTGAAAAGATGCAGTCGAGTCGTGTTAAAATTAGTGACTCTACATTTAAATATCATGAGCAGAAATACTTCTTCGGAACCCAAATTATTTCCGTTTAACTCCTCTTAAAAAATAAAACAAACTTTCTTTCTTCCTTAAAGCCAAATGTAAAGTAACGGGTTCTCGTTGGTCTGCGTTTGTGTGTGTTACTGTGGGTAAGTGTGCGTAACTGTGTGTTGATGTGCGTTATGGTGTGAGTAAGTGTGAGTAGATACGGGTCTTTGTTAAAGCAGGGCTGTCCTGTGTTATGTGACAAAGAAAAACAAAAACAGGGCTGTCCTGTGCCATATATTTGTATGTAGAGATGTGTAACACGTAAGAGCTAGCCTGTGTATGTATAAGAAAGAGAAAACAAAATTGAACTCGAGTCATGTCAGAAGAAAAGTAGAATTTATGCGAGAATGTATGTAATTGAAATGAGAAGAATAACAAAATGAAAACGTAATTGTATGATAAGTGATGAAAGTGGAATTGGAGTTAGTTTGAAGAAGAGGAAAAAACGAGAGAGCCAAGTCAGTCGTATTTAAGCAGCGGAGAGAGCAATGTGTCTTTTGTCTTAGAATAAAAATATTCAGTCTTGATTTTGATATTATTTTGAAAAACCCAATTAGTCAGTTATTTTACAATAAAAAGTGTTCAGTATTTATCATTAACCATCAACGTCGATATTATCATCAGTGTGGTCCATTTATTTTTACTAATAAGTCCTCAGAACCGTCAAAATCGATTCATTTAACTTTCGTAAGGTTTCTCCCGTGGGTCCACGTGGCGGTTAGCCAGTGGTTTCCCAACACCAAAATTATTTGCAATTTTCATCGCGTATAAAATTGAATAATAAATAGTTATGCAAATATATTTTAAATTACAAAACATTGCAGAAAAGAAAAGAATTCCTGAGTTGCCTTCTGTAATAAACCCTCACACTTTATGTAGCGCATGTATTTGTACATACTTTTCTATGCGGAGTATTCTGTATCAATTATCCCATCAAATAACTGTGTTTTTCGGAACAAGGGTTAAGAAATTCAATCTTTCCTTTGAATGAAACAATCAGAAAATAACGTATAGTATCACGCCCATTAGTAAAATAAATGCGGTTATTGGGTGATTTAAGTTTACAGATTTTTCAGAGGTAGTTCGATAGATATATTAGACAGAAAAGCATATAGAGGGAAGAAAGATTCCCGCTTAAGTTCGCATTTAAATGTTTTTCTACAGATTGTTCGACTAGCAGTTCGTTTGCTACGTATGAAACGAAAAAATTATTGGAACAAATACAAAAAGACGGCTTTCTTTAATAAAATCAATTAAGAAAGTCATATGGTGTTCATCCCTTTCTTCGATTAATCAATTCAGTAGGTATATGTTCGTGCGTAGACATTATTATTATAATTAACCAGTATTAACACGCCGCTTTTAGAAACGAAGCATACAATTATTGTAAAAATTATACTTGACTTTTATAATTCAATTTCATTCATTAATTAAAGCATTAATTTTATCAAAAGCATCCGTTTATACTATCACGCAAGACGTTAAATTAACAACATTGATACTCTTGGTGTTACGTTTTATTAAATTTCATGGTTTTGATTTTAGAATGTCTTTAGAATCAAATGCAATGTTGGAAGTATATCTCAAACTAACAATTAACACACTATACGTAGAGGCCCACAATTTCTTCATACAATTTTATCAATTGTTTAATTGAATTCTTAATAGTTTGTATTTGATACCTTGAAATGACACAGTTGGCGAATTCCGAGGCATTTTTCTTATCCCATTTCACGAAACAAAAGTTTCATTTAACAAAAAACCTGTAAACATCTAACATGAAACTCACCTATTTTGAATTCAAAAATACAAAATCACACAAAGCAGATACTTCATGAGTGTAAATAAGCCATGTCGTCATTTGCGCTGTTAAATCGCGTTAAGATATTCATTTTCAAAATAATGTCATTCATATGCATTTTTATGTAACGTCAGCATAGCACTAATAACTAAAAGTATTATTCAATATTATGTATATATCAAAACAAGCAGCATCATCGTTTTTAGTTGCAATACTGAAATTTCTTTTCAGAAATTGCGGTTACTTTTTATGTGACTTTATATTTAATTGTATAATTTTCTGAATATTTATTTGTTGTCCACGAGGCGTCGGTTAAAATAAGGAGTGAGCCAGTATGTAAAACTTATATATTGATTGATAATAGGCCTAACGCGTTATCACCAGTGCAGTGCTGGTTTCTTTTATCCCGGCTATAATGTATCTACAAACATATATTGATCTGCTTATTTCCACGGCTGGTATTTTTAATACTTTTCATGTTATCTACTTTACCAAAATTAATATAATTGCATTGTCAGTGTAAATTACTCTATCCAATAATAAAGAAACCCATTGCTTGTTTTGCATACGTCTGGATTTTCTTTTATTTGAAGAAACAGATAATATTAATAAATTTCATTCTTTTCAGTTTCTTTTCGGAAAGAAAATAAACTGAAATATTGGAGCACCGCTTACCAATCTATCAGCTAACTTTGTGCTAAAAAGTAAGCCGGTGATGTAGTATTTTGATATTTACAAATGTTGGTTTCCAATAAATTGTGTATATAAATTATTGAGTCATGGTCATTACCAAATTTGAACATAATCTGGAATCAAATATTTAATTTTAAAATTGGTGCTAGTATAAACTGTATATTTGTAGAACACAGGTTTAGCTGTTCGGTTCATGGTCGTACCCTGAATTTTTGTTGATTTTTTATATTTGTTTCTGATATTTTTTGTTCTAGCTCAGGAAAAACTGAATTGTATTTATTAAAGATTAAGGGTAAAGTTGGCCATATAGTCTCGTTTATCGTGAAGAACGTTCTTATCAACAGTAGTTAATTGAAAATACAAAACATGTTTGCAATTTCCACTATACTAAAAACAATTAAACAAAATGTTACCACAAAAAATTACCAAACATGTTGATTTTCGGGACGTATTCAATCGGGTTTTTGTTTTCTTATTCATTCTAATCCTGTTTGTGAATAAGTAGAAGCTTAATAACATTCAACATTCTTTGTATAAGTGCGCAGTGTGTGAGAATATTCATATTTACGAAAATATATGTTGAAAGGATAAACAAGTACTTCAACGAAGTTGATTGTGTGTATTTGTCGGTGTACCATATTCCTACTATTGTGAATGCCTCGTACATTTTTGTTTGATTCGGACAATTTGATTGAGTTGGACGTCGTACAGTACAACCGGAATAAAAACTTTGTCAATTAAGACAAAGGTTGTGCTGTGACTTCTCCTCAGTATATGTATATGTATATATATTTGATTGTGTGATATTATTATTGTTTAGGTTAACGCAACTACTTCACCACTAAACGGGATTCATTACGGAATTTACCGTAATATAAAGCCCTCCTTATTTTCACACTCAAAATCAGTGATGTTGTAAAATTCGAAAGTACTTCTAAATGTATTCTGAAATGTTTTAAAACAAATTTTTATATTACATTATTAGGATATCTTGTCTGGAAGTACTACCTGCACCACTAAACTGTCACCCGACAATACAGCAGCTAGCTGTAATTATTCAAAATACTGTGAAAATAGTGAATAGTGTATATAAATAAAGAAATTACGGTTATTACCCATATTGAACATAATCCTGAATCAATTACTTCTTTTACACTTCGTGCTGATAAGAAAATGCTTGTCCGTAGAACACAGGTTTTGGTTCTATGCTCAACAATTGTTGATTTTTAATCTTTGTTACTCATATGTCTTATTCTAGCTCAGTAACAATACATTGTATTGTGTCTCATAGTTTCTATCAACAAAAAGAACATTTAATTGGTTTAAATGTCAGATAAGTTATCAATTTTCTATCGAGTTATCAATATGCAACACACAATACCCAAAAGCGTTTCCCAAAAATACAAAATAAAGGGAAGCGAGATATAGATTTCATGGTCTTAATGATTGAAGAAAATGAGGAAAACTTCAAAAATCCTAAAACGTAAAATTTGTTCATATTTCAATTATGTACCGAATATGTAGTATAAATTAAGGATGCCGTCGGGTCCATTCGGGTCGCAATCGGGTCGAAGGGGCTTTTCAACTTGAAACCGTTATAGCAAATTAACGGCGAGGTAGATTTTGGACATCAAATGCATTTTGGAATCCTCATAAAATTCTGTATAGTACTTGTCGGACAACTATATAGGGTGCTATTTAATATCTAACTTAAAAAGCCATGGACATTTCATGTTTATTCGGGTCGGTTCGGGCCGGTTCGGTTCGGGTCGCTGAAAAAATACGTTGCTACTAATCCGCTTGTGGCGTACGCGTTTCTCCACCAATTAATAACGTTGATAGGTCGTTTTAAAGAGGAGAGTTAGGGCTTTAAAACGTGCTGCTACACATAAAAATCGGTGCAATACTTCGCCTATTATCGCAATTTTAATTGGCAATATTGCGAAATTTTCCCAAGACCCGACGGCATCCCTAGTATAAATATATATATTTCCACAAAGCAATTATTTGAAGTTTAAGCTTTAACTATTCTAAGTCCCCGCATTCGTCCTCTGCCTGACAATAAATTGCAATTTACTGTGTTTTACAATAAAATTAATCTCTTGTAGGTGTATTGCGTGCAAAATGCGGCTGTTAAAACGAATAAATCAATTCTTTCCATCATTTGCTTAGTTTAGTTTAGTTTCCGACACATTAATTTTTGATGATGATAAAAGTATTTGGTCAAAAGGAGTATACCAAACTTGTCAATTTCATTTATATTAGAAGCGTAGCCTTTATTTTTGGTATACTGACCCCCAATAATTTCGAAAATGCCAATCCATTTGAAAACATTCATTAAAAGTAGCATGACAGGCTACAATGTCGTATAACAAAATTAGGCTGAAGAAAGTTGTTATAAAAAATATTTCGTAGATATTAAAGACCATTTTGCCATCATTCACACGGTACCTTCGGTGGGAATACAATTTTATATGATTAGATTCCGACCTTGGTCAAGGGGACACAGTGCAGTGTTCAGTGAGGGAATCCCGTGCTGAAGGAAGTTAAATTTAAGAAGCAAGTCGAAAGATATATTGTGTGGTTTGCAATGTTGACGGTATGTTGGAGAAGTGCTTTAACCTTATAACATAAGGTAAGAAAGGATACAAATTAAAAGCACACTCTGTCAGCGCTCAAAATATATTTTTATGAAATTTAAATTAGAATGAGATACTACGAATATTAATAGAAACATGAACTTTATTCCGACATTTCGACTCTGTCGCGAGTCCTCTTCAAGGAATTATACACAATAACAATTGTGTCAACAGAAGAAAGATCAACTTTTTATAATTAATTATATTTATTGAAAATTTCAATTAACAATGTGTTCCAATAATCATGTAGCCATTTACAACTTTCTTCGTTTTTTCTATTCTCAAATATAGTTTGAATTTGAATAAAGTTACAAAACTTTTCGTAACTAGGAATGTATGTATTAGTTGTGATATTTTTGTGCTCATGCTCAACGAGATTATATAGAGAATTATTAGTTTCGTTCAAATGCAACACATTTAAAGTAGACAAATTCTATCATATTCCATTATTGAAAGAGGAGGAAATAATCTGCCGTATATTAATTCAGTTTCCTTCCAGCATATTGTTATGTGACGTTGTACTATGCCGTTGATTACGGACTGAAGTGAGTGTAACAAATGAATACATGAGGTGCCAGGTTGAAAGCATTAAATCCAGCGTTTCAAAAGTTACATTCAAAGAAATCTCTACATTCTTAATGTATTATTATGCATAATCATAAATACGTTGGGAGTTTAGTTTCGATGTCAGTCTCTGCCGATCTCTCTCCATTCTTATGCTCATCGTCACCTAATTTTATTTAGAGTGAGACGAAATATCGATTAATTATTACTCAGTCAATTCAATTCATGCAAACTATTTATTCTCCTGCGTACATTCACCCCTTGATTAGAGGTAGCAAAATTCTTCTTTTGTAAACTTCTCACAAGTTAAGAATGAAAATTTAACGTAGGATTTTCTCTTCTTCGGGTCTTTGTATATTTGGCCACATTTCCTTTCCACTCCTAACATACAAGGCCTACAATTTAGGTAATTGTGCTACGCTACAACAAAGCATCTTATCTTCCTGGTCACTACAACATAAGTCCCACCTGAAACAATAAAGGGCGTTCGCAGTAGGAATCTGGACAAACAAAGTAATGCAGCAAATGAAAAACGCCTGAATAATGGGACTCCAAATTCTGATTAAAACCAAGATGAAATAAGAGAGTGAAATAATTTTTATTCTGGACAAAAATTTCACTCAAGAAAGTGAAACTGAATCGTTTTAGTTGAGATCTCTGAAAATCTCTTTGGTCTTAAAATCTTTATTTTAATGACATTATCTTTTAAAATAATTGAAGAGGAAAGCAAACTTCTAATGTGAAGAAAATGGCTTTACAACGATGCTTTCTTGTATCTATGCTAGGTAAGTTGGAAATTTCTCCATGTCTCCATCGACTCCATCAAGTGTTTTTGGTGTGTAGTTGCATTGATTTATGATTAAAATCAACTACATGAAAACGAAAGGTAAAATTATTCGATGGACAAATTTCCACGAAGTGAGACTCACTTTGATTTGACCCTGTGTTGCCAATGGGGACGCGGTGTTTGAGGTAGCTTGTGATTTTAAATAACAATGATTTTAATAATTGATCTCAATTGAATCACTTACCGACATTATTAGTAATTACTACATATTTAACGGAGACGTCATGCGCAAAGTAATTCAACAGCTGTTAAAGTTCAATGCATTTGGTTCATTACAGTAATCGAGTGTCAGTTTCGAA
>VYYJ01004262.1:0-13892 GCA_021029165.1 Cyphoderus albinus
TCAAAATCATAATCACAATTACACTAACAGCTGTTAATACAGGCCCAGTACTGTTTTTATTTTTGTAATTTCTTATCTCAGATTTTGATCTGTTTTAAAACCTTAAGGAATTAAAGATTCTTTCATAGGTATGGTAGGTGGTAGTGAGTGACTACCATGGTATACTGTATCCTGTCTGAAAATTACAGCTCGAAATTACCGGTCATACGCTCAATCACAAATTGTCTCAGCTTCCCCAGCCCCCGAAGTTTTGCACAGCATCCTTTTTTAATTTCACAAACAAAGACATGAATAGCAATAGCAAAACTAGTTTTTAAAATGAAATCTTGAGATGAGAGTTGGACATAGATATTCCAAAAAGATGCCAAAAATAGAGGAAACAAATTCACATACAACATTTATATTGTACCTTTTTACACATCACATTCATTACTTTGATTTTGATCACATGAACCATCAAAACATTTAAAAAAGGATAATTTTCTTTTTCGTATTCATTACTTGTGAACTATCCATCCATTGTAAAAAAGGATTGTTTTGTTATTTAACTGCGCAAAAAGCTTCACTTCGTCCAACGATTTGAACGATTACCAAAGGCCAGGCAGGGCAGAGGATAATTTGCATAACATTCATTATGACTTCTGAATTTCGAAGGCACAAAACCAAAAGCATTGAAATGAAATATATCTGCGGGTTCTATTTTAAACTTTACATGAAATCTAAAATGCTAATGAAAATGACTAGGACCGACCAGACCAGGCACAATATTCAAATTTTAATTGATTAATTTTTCTTCTTCGACGTTGAACACGGTGTGTTCAACACACAAGACACAAACCGGCAAACGCAAGCGAAGCGCAAATAGCGCAACATTCAGCCTTAGCCTTAAACAAACTTAATACTAAGCCTTAAAATTGGTCAGCGCGCTGTGCACAGTGTGCACACTGCACACACAGCACAAATACCATCTTCATCTCACTTCATTTTTATCTCCATCAGCCTCACTCCATTTCATGGAATGAAACAGAAAGAAACGTTCATCAAAAAATAAAAAAGTTTTCCTTTCGTTCCTCTCATTTATGATCATCCTCTCATTCCTCTCTGTGTCTAATTAAATATTGAAGAAGACGCCGAATTTGATTTGAACACAGGAGGGATAAGGAAACAATGTATTTATATTTGAACTTTAACTTAAACTTTAACTTGAGTTTTGTCCTGATTTTGTTTCACTCGGCTTTATATCGATAATCGTTTCGAAGCAAAAAGAGTAAAAGTGTTGCAGTGTTGCATTCAGTTGTTTGTTTTTGTTTCTCAAAATTTTACCATTAATACCAATCTTTTACAAAATTGTGTTTTTATCTGCTTGTTTGCTACTTGCTACTGAAAAATCCCGGAAGATGTTCTCGTTCTCAGGTTCCAGTTCGGTTTCGGCGGATTTGATGAAATCCCGGACGCCGACAGTGCTTGCGACAAACATGACGCTTTCAGAACGGTATTGGAATTGGAAGTTCCAATTTGGAACTGATATTTATTTAACATGTTCAGTCTTTTTATTTTGAAAATAAAGATCCCTAGAAGCATTTTTCTTTTTAATTAGAGTGCTAATAGTTTATTCAATGGTTAATTTTAGATTCGAGAAGGTGCCCAGTCACAATCCCCTGCGTCCTAATGACAAATTCAAACACATGGTAAATAAAAACTTGCTGGCTGCAAAAAAGAAATCTGTGGAAAGGATTTTGCGGGATCCATCAGAAGCTGAATCTATGGGATTTGGAACACCTAAATCAAACATTAACGTAAGTGTATAAATAATGTTGAAAGAATTTCTTTCAAAGAAGCATCTATTCTATTTCTAGTCTTTATAAAGATTATTAATCTTTGAAGATGTCATCTGCATGAAATTTCTATAAATTCTAATTCAAGATTCTCTTTGCTTTTCACTTCTCCAAAAAGATTTCTTTTCTATTTCCCCCAGACATTAGCTGTTTTAAGAGCTTCAAAGGATGCAGAAATTTTGCGACTTCGTGCCGAATTAAAATCTGCACGTCTGCAATTAAATTCAACCAAGCGGGTGTCAGGTTAGTCAAATGCAAATCAAATTACTTTAATTACATGATTAATGAACTTTCCACGCGCTTCTTTCAATTCCTGAAAATAGTGAAAATTGGTAGGGTGGGCAGTTTAAGTGTTAAAATGATATGTAATGATATGTATTTATTTTAATTCTATTTTCTTACACTTTTAGGCCAGGATGCCCTAAGAGGAGTTTTGAGAGCTCCAATGAAAAATCGTGGTACAGTACTTTCGAAACGTGGAGGCGGGGGATTTGTTGTTAAACACCAAGGGTCACAACTTAACTTACAAAACAAAGCTGCGTTGAAATTTTTACTCGGAAAATCGAACGAAGGGTCTGGGTAAGTACATATTATTTAATATTTATGTGAATATATGGAGATTATGGAGCCTACATAATGTAGGTCGATGTCACTGTGTATTTCAAGATGCGATTGATTAAACAAAATGTATTGAATTTTTAAGTCTTGGTAGGGCTTCACCATCACCACTGAAGAAAAGAGGAAAGAAGGGCGAGAACTTCTTCGGGTCCCTGAAAAGCAAGGAAGATTTGGATAGTGAATTAGATGCCGTAAGTTAACATAGTTAATGTCTATTAATTATTTATATGCAAAGAGTAATTGTCCGGTACAAAATAATCTAAATTACTTTGCAATGATTGGTCATTTTGTTTGCAGTATATGGCTAAATCTAAAACAAAACAGAAAACCAGCTTGGACGATGAACTGGAAGATTACATGTCTGTTAGGAGATCTCAAGCTCTCGCTCTCGGTGGTCGAAACCCCAATTCTGCACAGGCTGACACTGAAACTGAAAGTGCTACAAATGCAATCGTAACACCGGTTGAAGGTGAAGGACGTGAAGGTGAAGTTACCCCTGTACCCAGCGTCACCGAATCGGATGATGAGGACAATGCCATGCAAATTGTTGAATAATAAAAATTGAGTTGTTCAAGATAGTTTCCAAACTATCGAATAATGGAATTTATGAAGCTGAATTTTTTAGTTTTATACATACATATTTAAACTAAAGTTTTGCTTTCTGTTACTTATTTTCTAGTGTTTCAATTTTACAAGCTTAGTTAGCAGAGCAGATAGTGCTTTGAAGTTTGAACTGTACAAGAGAGGCTTCGGTTGTTATATTATCTAAATTCTAAAGTAAGATTATTTTTGTTTTCTTAACACTTCCCGTTGTAGTGGTGCTGATCTACGATGAATTATAGTATTGTATAACTGGCACTGGAGTGGGTGAGTAAAGTATTGCGAAATTATAATCGTACATATTGAAATCTTATTTAGTACTCTA
Organism: Cyphoderus albinus; assembly: GCA_021029165.1. NCBI lineage: Eukaryota > Metazoa > Arthropoda > Collembola > Entomobryomorpha > Paronellidae > Cyphoderus > Cyphoderus albinus. Next base: position 3,379 of record VYYJ01004262.1, read on the forward strand.
AACTTTCATGCTTCATAAATTTTAAAGGTAGTACACAGCAAAAATGAATTGTATTTTTGTATTTAAATTAATATTACATATATGATGCTCGGTGTTATTAGAAATGAAATGTTACTTGCAATGGCTGCAATGGAGTACAAATTTAAATAATGGACTGATATTGGTACTTTTTCGTTTAATTAATAAAGTATCACTGCATTTACTATGCTTTAAAAACCAACTGATGTGAAGTGGAATGTGTTTCCCATTTTTTCAAGATTGTGAGAGTCAAAAGATTTATAGATTTAGATTTTACAAAAATAAGTTTGTTTTATTTCTTGAAGAGTAGTACTCTACTTAAATAGGCGTTACAGTGGTTTTGTTAAAATAGCGATTTGCGAAAAAAAATTGTTGCACGGGGAAGATAAACTGCATTTTTGGTTTACTGCTGCTTCGCATTTATCACTGATCAGATGGTATCTAGTAATGTCCGAAGCCATGTCCATGACCGTACGCGTGTCCATGGCCGTAGGCATGTCCATGCCCGTAACCGTGATGATATCCGTGGTGAACAGGGATTGCAACTGGAACTGCGACCTTTGCAACGACTGGGACTTTGGCAACTACAGGTACAACTGGAATTGGAAAAATGTTAAATTACTCCTTCGTTAGATTAATGACTAGGAGAGTTAACTAAATTACTGATTAATGGAATCAATTAATTAATTGTGTTTGCACTTGGATGATATGTGCGATGCTCGTGATGATAGCTGGTAGCTACTGGGACCTATATCATTGAAAAATAAAATGTTAGAAATACCCAAATCAAATTATGGTTACCGTTACCGCAGTACACTTACAATTAGCTTGGTCAAATTGTCGAAAGAGTAAATACCTTATGAACTACTGGCACAGCAACTGGAACAGCAGCAACTCCGTAATGTCCTGATAAGAGAAAGATTGCGTTAAACAAATTCACAATTTCACACTTATTCGCTATATAATTAGTCATTGCGTACCATGATGCCCATAATGCCCATGCCCGTGATAGGCATGAGGAATGTAGCCTGCGCTGACGGCAGCAACAAGAGCAGCAATAACAACTAAAAACTTCATGATATCCGAAGCACGAAAACCACCGAATCTGGAAATTTAATTTTACTTTGGTGAGTTTAAATTGCGACCTGAGAAGCTTCATAGAACTGGTGCTGAGTGGAAGGGACGCGAGTCCTTATATATCCGCCTCTGTGAACTTCCCTTCAACGTTGGCGTTCCCTTCAAAGTCTCCCCAAGCCTTTCTTTGTTCGAGATGATACCCTCAGGATTAAGATCTTTGTTGCACATTATTTTCAATTTTGAAGTATATAAATGTGTGCATACTTGAAATGGTAAGATGGAACACCACATTCGCCATGGAATGCAATTTTAAGTGCCTCTAAGGAACATGCATGAGTGATACGCTTCCCTTACCTACCAACATATAACGTTGTTTAAAAATGACAATGATCCTGATTCTATTACCATTGTAGTCATTACTGTACTGTGCTTACCATCTTACTTGTAGCGCCATGTCACCAAACCTATAAGCAAATCCAATCCTGTACTAACGTAGTAGCAGTACACAAACATCAAGTGTGCAAATAACTAGGATTCAGATTATTGCGAGAGGATGTGTTGTAGGTTGCAGGCTCAAGTTACAGTTACAACGCTTACCTACTTTTCCTTACAAACTATACTAAGGTTATGTCTTTTAAGGCGTTGTTTTCGATTCCCTTTTGGTAGATGTGGAAAATTCATTAAGTCTCACATTATAATTCTGCAGAAATAACGCACGGATAAAGCGGTGCTGCGAGGATAACAACGTGCGTGTGAGATTTTGAGCGAATGCGTTAAATTGTTAAAAAGTCCGTATGTTAAAACTTGAATTGCGCGTAGGGAAATTTTGAAATAAATTAATAATTTCTATTATTCTGTTTCTGTGTATTTTGGTTAGACCAAAAGGAATTCTAAACGAATTCTACTTTATACTGTGGATTAGATTTATTTTCCTTGACGCATGGGAACTAGGAACGTCGCGTCACTGATGAGAAGGGATGTATCAAGTGTACTTGTATTATGTTGCAACCTTATACCTACTTTTAGAGGAAAGACTTAAAAAACCATTAATTGTGAATGTTGTTGGTTGGACGCAGTGCATTTTATTTAATTCTGATGCCTTTATGAAACTTAGTTTTAATTAATTTTAATTAAAAATTAATAATTTTAATTACATAATGGTCAAGGGACGCATGAAATACTAATTTTTACGACAACGATTGTGATGCACACGCAAACCTCTTTGTTATATAATAAGCCTGGTCATACCTATTATAATAATTATTATAACACCTCTTCATCTTCACAGATTGAGCATTTTTTCATTCTTTCTCAAGTAGCCCCAACTCCAATTCATATTATATACTGTCAAAAATGCAGTTCATCTGGTGCAAATATCCACCTTCCAATTCCAATTTCTTCATTAAAATTACATTCTTTACAGTTTTTAGTTAAGTAAGTACATAACCAGAACTTTTCGATTCAATATCAAATCAGTTTAAAAATGAAGGACTTAAAATTGCACCTTAAAATTATTAGTGTATTTTTCACGGGATAGATTTGGGAATTTTACGTGCTGTCGCATAAAAATAATACCTATTCTGTTACGTATTGTATTGGGTTTATTAGTGGTTTATCTTTTGAAGTTGAACACTAAAGTAAAATGCATAACACCAGATTGCTTAGTTGGGTAGTTATAAAATATATAATGCTAGTTATACATGGGTTCTGTACTGGGTACTCCGGAAAACTTTGTTAAATTACACAAAAATTGCATCAATGTAAAGGTCATAGATATAGATATTGAGTGTGTGTAAAAAAACGTGGTTATTTTTTGCCTGATTACATCTATATGTTAAAAAGGTACATTTAAGTACAAATCTGCAAGTGAAATAATCTCCGACTGGACGAAAGCCTCTCGTTAGAGAACACGCTTTCGGCATTATTAAATGACATGAAGGAAAAAGCAAATTTGTATTACAATTACCACAAATGCACTTTCATTAAAAGAAGTCTGCAGGAGATTTACAATAAGAGAATTATCGTCATCTGCTAATCTAAGTCATTTCATCATTGTTATTATTATCCGTCATTGTTCTCAGCGCCAAAATAATGTGAAAAGCAAGAAAGAGAACAATTGACAAAATCGCTGTAAGCTGCTTGAGCGTTGTGGACGTGACGTAGCCATCATCTCAAAACGGTGACCAACACACAGAACGAGAAAATCGTCCCAATTCAGGTTAAGGCTTCTGAAAACATGTTCACAAGAAGGGACAACGTCGTAATTACCGACTTACAGTCAGATTCATCTACTCCAATTTTGTGTTATTCTTTCAGAAACATCACGCACCATGACTCTTTAGAGATCAGTTGGAGAATTTTTTGTTTTCAATTTTCGTTTCGGTAGATTTTCCTTAATTTTGATGGATTTGTCTTCGTCCGCCAATTTACAAGGATGTCTTTGTCAAACAATTGCTGATTTCTGTCATGCTTCTTATCTTACGCTTAGTTCATGCAAACATTTTTTTCATGATTAATAAAGCGCCATTCGTTGTTGAGAAAAAATTATGCAATTATAATTCTTTCTAAAACAGTAAACTCGTCGCAGTAATGGAAATCAGTTTTATCACATAATTTTATCAGTGTTTTAAAATATGGTCAATATTAATTTGTCAGAGGATTATTTAAACAGGGGAATTTTTGATTACTGTTTCCTAACTAACTCGTCTTGGTCTCAGAAAATATGTAATGATAACTTTATCAACGACCGACAACTGTCCATTCCCTAATTCCATTCCCTCATTTTCAGAAAAATGCAATCCGTATTAAATGTGTATAAAATTGAAAGCAAAGCAACATGACAAAATAGGCCGCTTCACAGAAAACTTTACCTTTAACTAATTAAAATCAAAATGTTTTAACCCTGCTCTGGGTCGTGGTCTAAATTTTATTTTAACATAAATGACATCACCAAAATACCATACCAAATACTTCATTAAAGTAGACAATTTTATTTTATATCATATGGGCGAGTTCCCTATTGTCCTATTTACCATAATGAATTTACTATTTGAAATTTTAACAATTGCGCCCCAAATTCACTGCAGTTCACAAATGATAATTGTCCTAATGTCCCATTTAAAATGCAACTTTGTGGAAACGGAATGCAATAATATTATATTAATATTGCCATTGTCTTATTCTGTCTTTTTTATGTAAGTGGCAAAGATGCAAAGATGCATAGATGAATGATAATGCAATGCTACAATTTGAAGCACCCATACATAGATTTCTTATTCTGACACTCGCTACGGTTGCATAGCTGGAAACGGTTTCATTCAACTCAAGCATAAAAGGATTTAACAACAAAGGTGGAATTCTCGTTCAGGGACAATTCGATTCGGTATCATTATGATCGAAAATTGTGTTTACGACAAGTGCAAAAGACAATTAACTGATTTGATACACACTCAACTTTTTTATGTTGGAAACGGAAGACTAATTACTTTTTGTCTTTTTTATGGTCACCTTCACCCAGAGGAACTCAATGGACTCAAATGGATGGATGCACTCATTAGATTTTCTTAAACAAAATTCATGCCGAGTTTCGGTCTGCCACACTTCGGCCAATAAAGTAACCTTCAAACGTGAGATAATTTACACGTTTTTGTCGCAAAGGCTTGAAATCAGTACATTTAAGATGTTTCGAACCTCCGTAATTATAAATGGTTTAAAATTTTAATTGAATGTATTGGGTTTAGCAATTTACACGGTTATTTTTCTGACACGGCCTTGCGTAACTAAATCTGAAATATATCCTTCAAGAATTAGATAAAACATTTCGTGCAATTGTGGTTTGCATTTCAGTAACAGGAATGCGTAGGCAAGTAGGCATTCAGTCTATTGAAGGTTTACTTATAATTTTAGCGTCATTAAAGTGAATATTAAGGTTTTTAGTTTCGGCTCGGTACTTAAACCAATAAAAGCTTTGTTGTAAGTCTTTAATATCAACTTTAAAACAAATAAACACCTTCTGAACTGGTCCCATTGTAAAGTGACTTCAATAAGTGACAATGTCTAAAGTCAATATCTCTTTGTTTGAATTGAAAACAGAATTTTATTATCCATGTATATGCGCTGTGTAAATACATTTGTCTCGATTCGAACTCTTAACCACGATTTTCCTCATGAAATACAGAAATTCGACGTGAGTAATTATATCATCATGATTCATGATATTATCAGGTCATGTATATGTAGTTGCTTGATGTACTGCGAAAAGACAAAGAACCGAACTTGACTAGTCTTAGAATGCAACAAATCAACTTGTGCTGCACTTGCAACTTCCGCTTGTGCATCGCCATTTACCCATTGACGCGTAAGGTGCGAATATAAACAATGAGGCTCACGTTGCACTGCATAGTTTTAGCAAGGTCCTTTTGAATGAGTACCTACCTAGGTTATCATTAACATGGTTTCATTTCACAAAACCAAGTAACTTTTTTCAGAAAAATCACAAGGGGAGTTGTTTTATTGATGGTTATAAGAATATTCAATAGCTGACAATGTTAATAACTTATTTTTTCTAACTTTTTATCTTGAGAAAACCTCAGCGAAATTATCAGCAAGTGACACTAATTAAGTCACTGATTAATTAGTTTTGCCGCACGGCACTAAAAAGTAAAGTGCATATAATCCATGTATGACCACTCCAGTATGTAAGACTGAAAATTACGGGATTCATGCTTAATGCATTGTAATTTGTATGCTATTGCGCTGGGTCGAGCCTGAATATTTCCACCTGTGAGTATGGTTGACATTTCTGAATTATGTCCATTAGTATGTGAAACCGACATTTTTATTTTCTAGTAAGAAAATTAGACTATTACACCACCAATGTTGCGTCGCGTACCTAGGTTAAAAAATCTAATTACTTATTAAAATTTTCAAGGCAAAAACTGTCATTTTAATTTTGCTAGGTATTTAGATTTTCAGTACGCTTTAATATTGAATAGGAGAAGGAATGAAGAAGCTGGCGAAACTTTAATAGATGTGAAGTTTGCATTATATTTACTCCAATTTTCTCACAACTATTTTAATTATTATTGTCTTCCAAAATATAATTAATCGTACGGCAATGCCTGATTACAATGAGGTGGGGAGGAGACACATATTTATTGGTACAACTTGAATGAAATGCGACATTTTTCCAAGGTGGCACTTGGGAACCAATTATGTACATCCTAATTCCAATTGATAAACTCAATTCATCATAACCATACCTGCTGAAGTTCAGCAGATGAACTATTGGAGAAAGACTATAATAAACTAATGAATAGGTTCATTCTAAACATCGTATAAAACATGACAATGATATTTTACGCTAATAAAATGTTAAAAAATAAAGTCAAATAGTTTTCAATCCCAATTCTTTCTAGACCGTGTGTGGAAGTGGGAAAAGTCGTGGTGTTTCTCACCAACACAACGCTTCCGTCGCAGCGGGTCAAGGTATAGATACATAATGCAGGGACGCATGTGTGCAAAAATAACCTCGAATGTTCTCAAATAAATGATCAGTCACAGACTAAATTCACATATTAAAAATGATAATAAAAGCAATAATTACATTTGGAGACGAGTCAGTAATTTTCATAGGGGCCGACAACAGGTACAATTTATGTAGAAAAATAAAGTCATATTATAGCCAGATTTATTTTGTTGCAATGTGACTTTAATACATAGTACTGTTTTGTAATACAAGCTATCAATTTCGTGCTGAACATTATTGACAGTTAAATTAAAAAATAATTATGCCATATGTTTCATATTTTACATGACAGATAAAAATAGGAACACTACAATTTGTACATTTTTACTAGGAAGTGTTACACTGTCATACTTCATATTCTCACACTTGTTACATAATTTGGTCGAATTGTTAAACAACACATCTTTCAACTTGCGATATCGTAAAGCCTAAAGGGTATACAAATTATTTAAAAGATTAAAGAATGGCTGTTTATTTAGAGATATCACCCAATGAACCGATTTGATTCAAGTCGAAATGACCGTATTATAATAAATAAAGGTAGAACGACTAGACGTAGCGGCTATGTCACATAGTTGATCTAAACTTATTACGTTACTTTTCAAGTTTCAACTCCCAAATCCAGTCTCATTAATTTTTCAATACCTACACTAAACTAAAAATCATTTTGTAGAGTATAACTCCACCGTTTAGATTCCAACATACTGTTGAGATTACAATAAAATACATTTAAATACCTACAAGATTCTAATTACAAAATGTCAAATAGAACTCTGACTTTAGTTGAATTGAATATCTTTAAATCATATGGCATGAAGATAAATTTGAGACCTTCACTCTAATTTGCTTTCAAATTTAAATTTTTAACAGGCACTGTAAGAATAATGGCAAAGCGAAGCAAAATGAGTCGATGAACATAATCATGGCTAAATATTACGTACAGTGAGCCCCTACATGTGGAGAAGGCTCCACTATATAAATATACTGTGCATTATTATCATCAAGCTAAATCATGAGAAAATAAAATTTATTATGGAGTAAACAGGGCTTACGTTGCAAAGTTGTGATTGCAATCGCACAACCTTCATGATAAAACAAAAATACATATTTTGGGGTAAAGCGGGTCATGAATTTTCTTTTAATCACGTCAACATACGAATTTCTGACCTACTTTGAATTTAAATTTTATTGTATTACAAATTTTATAAATTTCAATGGAATTTAATATTATTGATGCTTACACTCTTATGATCATGGCTCAAATTGGGCAATTGTTAATCATATAAGCTCAATCTTGTTGTGCCGACGCCAACGAAGTGTTTGAGCAAAGACTTGTTGATTGCAGGAAAGAATTACAAACGCGGCAGTTCGTCTGATTAATCTGTGATCCTTTCGCAATAAAGGGCGACTCGCATAATCACGCATTACAAAAATAGTGAACATTTTAAAGTATCTTCAATTCACATAGATATTTAAATTCAAATGGAATCTTACATTAGCATTGTGCAACAACAGGAAGAATTTCGTACGATTCAGCAGGTACAGAAAAGTAGAATGAAAGCGCCTTGGATTTGATGAGTCGAATAGAAAAGGAGAATGGATTCCTCATCATCGCACTCGAGATTAGTAAGCGAATAAAGCGGAGGTGTGCTAAGAACATTTTCCAGGTTTTTATACGTCGAGGTAAAAAGTGTAGTATGTAGTTGTATCAATGAATCTCTTATGGTAATCATCCTAAAATGCTTAGTGGTACAATTAGGATTTACTAAAACCAAAAACAACTCGTCGATTAGATTCTATACTGGCCATTAAAAATTCATTTTTTGTAGCAGCTTATAGATTTCCTATTAGATATTTTACTTTTTGACATTGTTCGACACATCATTTTCTGTGGGTAGCATTGATCCGATTCGTCCAAGCACGATAATAAATTATCGTGAGAAATGTTTCACGTATTACCAAAATTAATGCTCACGAGGTGTGAGGGTCCGATAATTATGTTAAATCAAAGTTTCGTACCTACACTTCATGCATCTTCAAACAAGGATAATATATTGATGTTACCGTTTATTGCATAAAAAGCAATCAAATTTTTCATAAATTAGGTTGTCAATTGAAATACAGAAATATGCTTGGATCAAATGTATTCGTTTTAATAACGCTGTATTATGACAAAAAGTAATACAATACAAAATGTATTTACAACTTGAGGATAATACGGGAGAAAGAATGGTCACTAAAATTATAAATCCTGGGATTACTTAATATTTCGCAAAAAATTGCTTAGGTGTCTTTAATAAAGGAATGAAATAAACTAATAAAATTAAGTATCGCATACACTATCTTATTTTATTGGCAAATGCTGGGGACATTGTTCATTTGCATAGGCATTATATCCACCGGTGTATGTGTAATCCCTTCTCTTATTAAAACTCCAAATCTCCTGAAAACGTGATCCCCTTCTCTTTTATGAAATAGGTCTTTGTACTTGATTATTGTTACATCACAAAGCAAAAGCAAACTGTTCAAAAAATGGTCTCAATTCATCATCCAAAGTAGCAAGTCTATGCACACACGAAACTAAAAACGTAATGGTAGTAATAATGTTACGGACAGATGCACATTTTTTCCTCAAGGCAAAACTGCAATATAATTGAAACGGCACATGTCCAATATTGTGCGGCTAGACGTGATGTGATATTCTGGTACAAGAATCTCAATGTTACGAGAAATTATAGCACATAGTAATAATAAATGGTGAAAAGTAGATAAAAATACGAGTTTACCGAAGCGTTGAAATCAAGAGCACCCGAGGAAAAAAAGTAGTCAGCCTCTGGTCACTGCTTAGCGTCATCATACTACATAGTGATGTGGCTACTTATTTGTCATTAAAATAGATTATCTTAAATATCTTTTGTGTAATGTTTTGTATGTTTTTAAATCTACCAAGATCTAGGTTCAAGATTCTTTTCTGTAATTTGAAAAAATGTGTATAGACGTAGACGGTCAACTGGGACGGACAATGAGGATTGAGTCGACGATAAGATTCACAATATCAATGAATGGAATGTGGATATACCTAATAAATAATAAAGTACTTTTTTTATAATCATTTCATAATTGCTAGAACCTCGCTGCATTTCGTAATCCACACGCATGCCTTTTCCTTTGTTCCATTTTTTGTTGATTATTCTTCAGAAAAAAAGCTATGCTCATTTGTTTGACAAACGCATTGTGTTGAAGTATTTTGACAAATAAATTAGGTTTTTAAAAATTATTATGAATTAAAAACACTGTTTATTAGTATAATATGCTTACTTAACACATAAGATTGGCTTTGACTTCAAGCAATACCGAAGGATTTATGTAATGTCTTCTGTTCATATACCCAATTCAACCATTTTGTCGTAGCAATTTCAACAATTTGACTCGACTAGTACAAAAATTTATTATCTGCCGTGGTTTTTAAACGTCCAAACTTATTTGTTTAGATTACTGTAGATTCATTTCTGTATAATATAACGCTCACCGTGGATTTAACTAACGCTCAAAGGAAGGTTTAATTTAGGGGCAACGTGGTTCGCATAACAAGACATTAATAAATAAACTTATAACGAACCTTTTAATAAACGTATTGTACATGGACCAACTGCCAATGGCCATTTTCTTTTAAGCAAACACGACTTTACGATTGCAGAGATTATATGAAATGTGTTAAAATGTGGTTGTTGTGATTCATTAGCTCATGAAGGGGCAAAAATAAAATGTGGTTTTCAGGTTCAATAGCTAAATATAAGCTTACTCCTGTAATGATAAAAATGAGTGACCCTACCGAAACCAAAATTTCCTCATTCTAAAAAAAATAAAAGTAACTGACCATACCTTAAATTAC